>JAUZST010009220.1:0-13111 GCA_034779995.1 Parotocinclus haroldoi
TCTCTCTGTCTCTCTCTCTGTCTCTCTCTCTGTCTCTCTCTCTCTCTCTCTCTCTCTCTCTCTCTCTCTCTCTCTCTAAGCATTGATTAGTGGAATGGAAGCTGAAAGGTAAGACAGAGACATTTGGGAAGATGGAGTTCACAGCCCCCACCACACACACACACACACACACACACACACACACGGAGGGTCTGTAAAGGATTTGAGTCATTTACGAAATGAGAAGGTTCGTTGTGAGTCAGATTTCACTCTGCTTTGAACCTGAATGGCGGAGAGACGTCCCTTTTTTCTTACGATTGTATTTTAGACTTCGAGACCTTCAAAGAGCATGAACAGAGGTGAAATGAAATGAAGCAAGTGTGTGTGTGTGTGTGTGTGTGTGTGTGTGTTAGAGTGTGTGTGAGAGAGAAAGACAGAGAGGTATGTATTATACTTAAGGGACCTGAAAGAGACCTTATATCTTACACAAGCAGATTAGATGATTAGAACATTAGATGTTTGACCTTGTGGCCACGCTGGGTCAGTCCCTGCATCATTAATGGATTCTTTACAAACTATTTAAAATAAACATAAAGATTTTGATTATTGATCTTAAGCTCAGGTAGAGACGTAATCAGATATAGCAATCATTGGTGGGGAAAAAAAGAAAAAGAGTATAACGTTAAATCTGCCACCCATAACTGCTGAAATATCGTCGAATTGTCATTATTACAAACAAAGCTAGATAAATATCGCAAGTCAAAGGTCACAGGACGGCCTTTTGTTTCAGAAACAAAACGTAAAATGACGTATCTGAAGACCCCAGGAGGTAAGGGATAAGGGGGCCGGCATCTCGAAAGCCGCCATATTGGATCAAGGGCAAGTTTTTATCAGCGGGAAGGTGGTCATGTAGGATATCAAAGAGGATCAGAATTGGATCGGAAATCGATCGGGGCCATCCGATTCGCAACATCTGTTATGGTTCAAAAGTTATCAGGCAAAGTAAAAAAAAAAATTGCTTATATTGTTCCTCACAGGTAACTGAAGACTGGCGACTCTGATGTCCGGTGAACATGATGAGCGTAACAAAGTTCAGAAGGGTATCCCGAAACTACACAGCTGTGGCCTTTGAGGGCAAAGATCAAAGGACGAATTTTTAGCGTATCCTCATTTCATGCACACAAAGAGGCACCGGGCGGAACAACACGACCGATTTAATCCAATCTTCCACCTGAACTGCAAACAACCTGCCATTCGCCGTGCCGCCACTTCCCACCCGGCTCACATAAAGCTCCAAATTTAACCCGGGTCAATTTAACGAGATAAATCGCCGTGCTCTCGGGTAATTAGGCGCGTGCGCCGCGTCGATCGGACGTAGCTGGGATTTCGGGTGAAAGCGTCCACCCAGCCCCCCCGCCTCTTCTCCTGCACCAGCAGCTGTGATGTCATTCTAACTACGCTTGGCAAGCGGCAGATGATTCACAGACATTCTCTGCCAGAAATAAACCTTTCAGATAACCCAAGTCTCGTCTGCAGATGTGAACAGGACGGACGTCTGAGCCCCAGGCTGCAGCCGGCCGAAAATCCGCAGGACGCCGACCGCAATCCTGGCTGACCTGGGGGGGGGGGGGGGGCGGGGGGGGGCAGGGAAGCAGCGAGCCACCCCTGCGAGCTACAGAAATAAACCTGCGACGTGTCATGGGATTACGAAGCATCAGACGTGTCGGAAGGTCACAACGGAGTAAATACTTTTCGGGTAGAGCGGCGCCGCGGGAAAAGTTTTACGTTCCAGCATAAATCCACGTAATATTTACTTTTGTAATCAAAAATAAAATAGAAACACCTAATGTGCGCAGATGAACAAAAATTCATTTGAGTCCATAAATAAGCCCGTGAAATACGCAAACAAATACGACCAAATAAATGTAAAACAAATCAAGCGAATTTATAAAATAAGGAAACAACATCCTGAAAATTGTTGGATAAAATACAAAATTCCACCAGAACAAACGATTTAAGTAAATATCAAATACAAGATGCAGAACGATAGAAAAATTAAACAAGCACATATTTAATTAAAAAAAAAAAAAAACAGAATAATACGCAGCATAAACTAAAGAAAAAAAAAATTATATATATATATATATATATATACACATACAGCTCAATTATAATCCATAATAAACTAAAAACGTCTCAAATAAATGTACGAACAAAATCAAATGAGTAAATATGTAAAACATGAATCAGAAACATGACATAAATTAATAAATAAACACCTTAAAAAAAATGGAGTAAACATAAATATATATAAAGTGGTAAAAGAAAGCGAGTAAAAACGGCATACATAAAACACAAATTAAAACAACCGAAATAATACGTTTGGAAAAATTCGGTTAATAAAACTAAATGAAAGCCTAATAAATACAACATGAATATGTGAATAATATATAAAACAAATGCATCATTGATTAATTAATTCGGATGAGCCACCCTATCAGCTATTCATTTCTCTATGTATTTATTTATTCGTTTATTTACTTATATCTTACACCGGGTTGATGCTGGTAATCGTAACGAACGTCATCGCATCATTTCCTAACCCTGTCCTGTCCCGTTAGCCCTGCACGGTGATCATTATGAACCTACAAAACCTTTTAAGAGGAGCACCTGCTGGAGCTCCGGGAGCTGTGATTCCGAACGGCGCTTCGTCCTTGGCTGAACTCTGGAAAGCTCTGGAAGCAGAGTCAGCACACGAGCTGCTCGTCAGGAGCTCCGTGGATCGGGTTTCGGCGGCTCAACGGACACACACTGCACGACTTAAAGACCTAGAGACTGCAGAGCGAAGTCCTCCAGCACTGACAGCGAGGAACAGGCTCATAACCTCTTCAATTAAATATTAATTAAGCAATATTGCGCACTCAACCTAGATTAGAAATGATATGAAAATCAAGCAGCAGTTAAAGCAGTTTCATCCATTATTTAACTTTTATTTAATTAATTTATTATATTTTTTAAATCTCTAAAACATGACCTATTCATCAGGGGTCCCTGTACAATTAAAAACGAAAGCTTAAATTAATTATTTTATCCGATTATCATAAACAGGCACCTGTAAAATGCGTTTTAACATTTTTTTTATTTATTTATTTTTTTAATTTACAAGCTAGTACAATTTATAAACTCTACTCAGCCGTTAAAACGACAAAATACGAATTAACCCCTAAAATTAATATTTAAAATCGTACTCCACGCGCAAAACGTGCATAGCTATGCAACTTAAAGCACATCAAGTTACATTTATGCATATTTTTTTTTGACATATTATACAGAATATATACAAATACGTTACATTTCATGGTTTTATTATTTAGTTTAAAACATAAAATGTGAACAGAGAAAGTATAGCTCAAATATAGACAACTCAAACAAATAAAATGTGAATCAAATGTAAATACAAAACAAAAAATGGCATTAAATGATAAAGAAAACACAGAATAAAAAGGGAATTTTAAAATATTATAATCACGATGCAATTTTGATTCAGTAAGAATAAACGAGTGAAATATAAATATTATATAAATATATATATAAATATCATACAACATAAACGGAAAATAGACGTATAAAATGTGAAAAATAAATTGTTTTTTTAAGCACTACATTGTCATTTCTTTCGTTTATAAATATTACTAATATACGCGAGCAGAACAACAAAAGTGCACAAACGAAAATGAAATCAATTAAAAAAAAAAAAGTACTGAATTGAGTATTAAAAATGTCAAAAATCACTGTGCTTCTTGTTTTAGCGCTTTATTGACAATGAAAAAAAACAATTAACTCCATGAATGATCCCTCATGAGGTCCTCGTTCGCTAAACAGGGTTTGTAAGCGGAATCAATCTAATAATAATTTAAAAAAAAAATGTTTTCCAAATCTTAAAGGTTCCTCTGAACGTTTCTCTGGCCGGAGGGACCGAGTTTAGTAATCCGCTATCTGTAAACCGTCTCTTCTTTTAATTCTCTCATTAATTTCACGTTCAGAAATACATTTCCAAGCCACTCTGGATTAGAGCATCTGCTAAATGTGTGTGTGAGACGTTAACGCAAATGAAGCGTCGTACTGCGGGATCCGAAAATAGGAGTCGTAAAATCCGAAAATTCATTCCGTAGTTCACGCCGGATAAATCCATGGCCAAAAGGGAACGGGGACACGAATCTGCACGGGGACACGAATCCCCCCCCCCCCCCCTAACTGTCTAAAGGAGTCGTAACAGGGGGAAAGGAAAAAGTCCCCAAATGTCAAAAGGGAGGAACCTGGGCAGGACCAGGACTCGTTACTTTAGTTCCTGCCCCGGATTCACAACGGCTATAGATTCTCAATATCTGCACATGGCATGAGGGCGGGGCGTTTGTCCCAAACCCATTTTCGCCCCCCCCCCCTTTCCTAACAGGGGGAGCAGATGTTGTGCGTTAGCGTCGCAGTCCCCAAACGTGTGCGCCGTCTGGCACGGGCCCAGTGTTGACTCGGTCGAATTGCCAGCCTGAGGCGCTACAGACACGGGGGCGTAATGAGGCAAAGGTCGACGGGCATCGCTCGCTCCCCGCGCGCCCGGCGCCCTTGCCATCGGAGAGGCTTGTGCCAGCCCCCGTCCTGCCCAAGGGGCTTACTAATTTAGCCATCCTGCAACAGCCCAGCTCCAGCCACTAACGAACAGCGAGTCGCCCGTCTAGACGCACTCCGAAACGCCACCGCTTATCCTGCTCACGGTTCTGGACAGAGGGCACCGTTTTGGCTAAGCCACGCCTCCCCTACGACCCTGAAGGCTATGAAAGGGATCGAATGCATGACCGAGTGTCCGAAAAAACAGCCGCAGGTCGGCGCTACCCCGAGCGGGTCCAGGACAGGACAGGACAGGACAGGACAGACCCAATCCGGTGGCGGCGCCCGAGAAGAGGCGGAGACTCTCTCTCTGTTCACTGCTGTGCCACGTTGAGCGGTCTGATGTTTGCCGTCGTGATTAAGAGCAAGCAGCGGCTGAATTAAGATCGACTCGACTGATTGCTTCAGCAAAGGATTTGCTCGCTCACACGAGTGCATGAAGGTCAGCGAGGAGCGTTTGACTCTTGCCTTATTTACTCGTTTCATTGCCTTTTTACTACGTTTCCGTGAGGCCCCGAACGAATCCTGCCTCCCACTTTCTACGTTTGGATCAAAATCCGGTGCCAGGTCGCGTCCTCTTTCAATCCGGTCGTCCTGCTTTCTTCTTACAATGCCCAAAACCTCACCCAAGGTCCTGGTCGTGCCCCCAACAGCGACCCCTGCTGGTCCTGGGCATAATTAGGCTTGTACCAGGTATAGTACTGAGCTGAGAATTAAAATGTAAAAAGCCTAAACCAAAATAGTCTAAACTGAACCTCCTAATAATTAAATTCTTCCTCGTATAAACACACCGGGGTTTAACATAAGGGTCGAAACGTTTTATTACCTGTTCCGGGAGCCCAGATCGACCAATACACAGAGGAGACGGGGATTAAAGTCAATCGCTGATCTCAAAAGGGGCAAAGAAAACTGAAAACGCAACAAACCGGCTCAAGAACCGTAAACGGAAGCGCTCCAAAAAGCACACCTAAAGCAAGCCGGGACAGGGGCAGCACACGGGTGCAACGACGACGGAGAGAGGTGTGCGTACGAGGAAGGAAAAGTCACTTCTGAGGTGATATTTTAGGGATCTGACTCCCCTCCCCTAATCGTTACAAAAATAAACGACTAATCACTCGGGGGTCACAAATGTGTTCCCAAATACACATCTCCTCTGACTGCTTTACATCACGGCCAAACCGTAAACGATTATATTAATTAACAGCTCTGTTATTTCCATTCCATAATAGGCCGGCTGACGAAACAAACAAAAACAAACACAGAAAACTGTTAAACACAGAAAAAAGAGCAGCTTAAGAATCGGGATGCGATTCTTTTTTTTTTTTTAATCTTTTCTAAGTTGTGCCGTGCCCCATTTCACGCCGCGCCACGATCAGGGAAATAAAAGCCGTGAAGCTGCATGAGGGACGACGAGATCAGCGGGGGAAAAAAAAAAAAAGAAAAAGGAACAATGGAGCCTTCAAAGTGCGATAAAAAGAGGAAAAAGCAGAGAACGTTCAAAGAGCAAAACCCACAGGTTCAGACGGGCGCTTCCAGAGGGCATTCCGTGTTTTCCTGCCCGGGCACACCTCATTCACCTTGATCATTCACCGACCCGGGTGCGAGCGAGCGAGCGAGGAAAGCGCAGCCCTGCACCGCTGTGACCCTTCACCCCTGGATTTCTCCGAGACCGAGCTTCGTGAGGTGGAGTCAAAGCGAGGCGCCCTGGCGGCCTCCTTCGGGAGCGCCCACTGCTCGTCACTCGGGCGCCGTTGCTTAGCGAGCCGTCTGGAAACAAACGCTGCGAAACGGCGCGGAGCCGAGGCGTAATAAGCCAGGATTAAGCACCGCCGGGTTTAAACGCACCTCTCTGTCACTGACTGATGGCCAATTAAACAGTTAGAGGCTTATTGATCACAGGAGAACATCACGGATCCCCAAACATCTTTAAACGCGCTGCAGGGCGGCGGCGCAGACGTGACGGCGTCTCGCATTCATCTTTAGGCACGATGCTCTCCGCTGGGCCGCGGGAGAAAAAAAAAAAGCGGCAAAGCTTAAACAGGATTCCAGCAGATGGTTCGGTCCTCCAGATCACTCACATCTAATGGAGCTTTAGCAAAAGCACCGCTAAAGGCACCTTGGGAAATGTAGTCTTATCTCGGGGAGACTGGCACAAGCACTTTCGAGCACCTCTAAGCATGTGAAGCGCACCTCAAGGTCGACCCGCGCTCGACGCCGGCCCCCCCGGAGAGCCGGAGACCGTACCGGATCCTCGGGGGCAGATCCTAAACGCACACGGGCCTTTGGGATCCGCTTTCTATTCTCTCAAGACGTTAGACATGCATGTAGATTAAACTACAAATAAGCATCTGCAATAGAAGCCTCAATCTTGCCATCATTGACAGTTAGTGAGGGAACCTTGAAGCAGATTGGCTGCAGCAGGACGAGCCAGTCCTGTCACCAAACAACAGGGGACCGAGGCCACGATTGGCACGGGGGCACCCAAACTGGACAGCAGAACACCGGCTTGTTTGAGGAGTCTTTGTTTTGAGCTGGGATTTTCACCCGGCCGGGTCAGAATTAATTCAAAAAGCACCTAATCAGCTCCCCCACCCCTCCCAACGAGCCAAAGTGCAAACGCACACACAGGGGGCGCCCGTGCCCCGACGAGGGGCGCTTCGGTGGCCAGCGCTGAGACCGATAAATTAAAAGATTAGCCCGTTTATGAAAGTGCTGCGTACGGCCGAACCGCATTACGTCTACTTTATCCTCTAATTGAGTTCAAATCCAATTCCAGCGGCTCGACTAAATTAAAATGGTCCACGCCCGTCCCTCTTTGGAGCACCTTCAGCCCGTTCCCTCACCTTCGCGCTGGCTAAATAAATAAATGAATAATCCCGCTCGTGGCTCATGGTTTGAAGCGAGCGCTGGGGAACTTCGGGGAACAGAAATCCCTTCTCCTCTTATGTAGATGAAATGAACATCGGCGGAGCCCCCGGGCGCGGCGCACGCTAATCGCCTGCCATGCATTAGCATAGTGGGACAGAGAGGAGCTGAACTCTTTTGACCACCAGGCATCTTCAGCCAATAAATTATGGTAATGCAGACTTCCCCTGCCTGCTCCCATTATGGAGCTTCGCGCACAGCGACGGGCAGGAGGACCCGAGTGAGAACGGCCAGGCCGATACGCAGCTAGGATTGCTTAAAACGTAGACGTGGGCTGTGTTGCTTCAGGAGATCAGTAAGGCGTGCAGGACAGAAAGTCTGCAGGGGTTGGACGTTGTTACAGGTCCTTCAGGGGTTCAGAAAAACAAGCAGCCCCGCATCAAGGAGCACCAAGATATGGAAACCCAGCTCTGATCATACTCGGGCAGCCAAACCAGCACCAGACCGCCGGACCGGACTCCAGATATAACGCAACCAGGTCGAACCCGAGCGGCTCAGGTCACAACCCACTTAATCCCAATGCTGAGCTGATCCGAGTCTGGAGTTATGAAACTGCTTTGGGGTCTGGTCCAATAAGATCTGGTTTCCCTGGGTCCACGGGTCCTTGGTGCGTGTTCGCTGGACTACCCGAGTATCACCAGGGCAGGGTTTGGCGTGGTTCGGTGCCCACCGGTTGCGCCTTTCCCTTTTGGTCCTCTGGCAACGTGAAGTCCAAATTGTCGTGGGTCACCCAAAGACCTCAGCGTCTAGGTATGGGATCAGAGCACGAGTCCAGGTGGCTCAAAGCGGTCCTATTTACGCTCAAACCCAGCGGCGGATCGGAACGGTCCTTCCCCGTGGCTAATTCGCGGAAAATATTGATGCATCTGAACTTTTGGGAGAAGCCTAGGCAGCGACGGAAACAAACAAATGGATCTTTGATCGAATCAAACCTCAGATTTCACTCGGAGGTCAGGGGGCCCGGCTGTAGAGCTCCGTTTTCGGACCCATCGAGAGAACGACCAGCTGATTGGAACAGACAGCCTTCGGACGGATGACGCCGTCAGAGAGATCAGGAACAAACGTTTAATAAAGCTCAAGAGCCAAACGTTATACAAACGGTGGCCAGGAGTCACAATCGACGTCACGGCAATTAATTCCAACGACAGTTTGATATCAGTCTGTATGCGGGATAAAGATCTATAGTAATGCCCCACGAACAAGGGGCAGGGGCGCGCAAACTTCTGCACGTCCTGCGGTCACGTCAACGGAGATGGATTCCATCCAGAGGGGTGCGCGTGCCTCCCTCGCCGCTCCTCCGCCAAACCTCAGGCCCTCGTTACACCGGGCGGCCGGTCAGTATCGCTTCCGCCTGCTCTGCACGGGCATAACGTACGAGCCGGTACAAAAACCGAGCCCTGCTTAAGTGCCATCAACAGATCTTGGAATTACAGAGGGCTGATTGTGTTCGCTCCCCAAGGAAAGTGTGTACTTAATTATAGTGCTGAAGTCATCAGCACGTTTAATTACTACAGGAAGCAACAAAGGACGCAGGCGATAACGAATAGTATAGCTAATATTAACAATGGCACCGCAAACTGTTTCTCGTTTCCCCGTTTCTCCGAGCACGCCGCGTTCCTCCCTCCCTCCCTCGAACCCCTGACCCTATAAGCTAAAGCCTAAAGTGTAGCGTGAAGTGCCTACAGCTTCTTTATGAAAGCATCACAGATAAATGAGTCGCCAGGGGCCTGCAGAAACATGGCTGCAAATACTGGGACATGCAAACAGCGCCTGCTGTTGAGCTGCAGTTCGGTGTCGGTTACAGAGCCAGAACTCGGTGTGTAAACGCCCGAGACGTCGATATGCACACTGTCGTAAACAACTCGTCTGACCATCTGCAAGCTAAGCACCGTCCAGAACGTAAAAATGAGGGCAAAATCTGGGAGGCAACTGTCCACGGTGGGCCAAAACGAGCCAAAAAGACACGAACGAACAGAGAAGTAACCGAAAAAAAGGCCCTCGGCTCCCGTTAGGAGTCACCGCGGCAGATCGTCCTCAAACTAGACCTGGCCCTTGTTCTTAGAACGGATGCCCTTCCTGACCTACCCTGGCCCTGCCCTTTATCCTGGCATGGGAGTGCACGCCCAGCAACGAGGAGAAGAACCTCGCTTTGCGGGCTCAGGTTCGGACCTGATCCGACGCTGGCCCAGTCTAAGGTCCGTACCCGTTCCTACGAGCCAACAGAAACAACAAGAGAGGCTCTAGGTGTCCAAGTCCTGCCAGTTCCTTCTGAGCAGGACGGGCGTCACATACGGGGCACTATTGTCCACGGCTGAGGGAAGGGACGCTGATCAGGGGATCATCTGTAATCCTTGAGACAGGGCTGGCACCTTCACGCGCCGAATCCAGCAGAGGGATACAACTGAGAAAGTGTCAAAATGACTTTGGGTGTACGTATCCGTTTGATCCGGGTCGGGGCTGCGGAGGAGTCGGGCACTTTTATAGGCACCTACCTAACGCGTGGAGTTCCAGGTGGAACCTTTCATGCCATCGTGGAACATCACACATCCGAACCAATACATGGGCAAATGAAACGTCGCCCTTGATCTAGACAATCCTCTTAATGCGCGTGCACGTAGAAACGCCCGAACGGTTATGTCGTTTGACCAACTTCTGATTACGGCCTCTCTGGATTAGCTTTCTACCCGAATCTGTCCCTCTCCGGAGGAGGAGGAGGGTTTCCACATCTGACCCTAGCTGAGCATCTTCACAGAAACGACACGAGCCGGATTTCAAGGTAGGTTTGCCCAGAATCTGCGCCCGAGGCTGAGATCTTGGCACGGCCCGGCTGCTGGATGTACAGCATCACAGCTGGGCTTTGTTGAACCCAATCCAGAGTGCCTTTTTAACGTCCCTGCTCTTGCCCAGCTCTGTGGAGTGCGGCTCTCGCCACGCTCAGCAAGCTTACTCGGCCAACCTGTCAGCACCATCCTGCCAATGCAGCAAGAAGGGCAGGGATGGGAGCAAAAGCAAAACGTGGCATTGGCTGCTGCGCTGAGCCTCTCGCAGCTGCCGTGACCCATTTCACGCCTTAATTAGGCCACCCCAGGTCCGTACCCCCAGCACGAGCGCCCTGCAGGCTCACGTTGATCACGGGACCGATTTATACCCCCCCCCAAAACAAAACATCTCCAGTCCAGGCTCGTCTCGTAGTGCCGCGCGAAGTCAGTGAACCTTCTCAAAACACAACGAGATCCAACCCGAGAAGGTCCAGCCGTAGAGGGGCGCGTGAGCGGATTGGGGGGGGGGGGTGTATGTGGCAGAGCAAGTTGATAACAACGCGCACCCAAAAGCGCGCCGATTCTCGCCTATGCGTAAAAACTCGAGATCCAGCAGGCAAGAAAAAAAAAACACCGGGACCCTAACGAGGCTGCACCGCGTGCACGCTCCGGATGGACACGAGAAGCACCGAGGAGCCGCATTGCTTTCATGCAGCGCGCATCCGCAGCAGCGCGACAGCAACACGAGCTTAATAAGAGAAGCAGAAAAAAAAAAAAAAAAAGCGCGACTCACCGGAACAGGTGAATCCGGAGTACAGGAGACAAACGGCGGCGAGGACGTGCGCGGCTCTCCAGCGCACAAAAGGACGCAGGTGCAGCGGCATGGTCGCCCCTCTTCTGCCTATCTCTTTGCAGAACAACAACAGAGAATTCGTGACGGGTATTTAAAAAAAAAAAAAAAAACAAACAAAAGCAACGCGTGAGTTTGGTCCGTGTGTCCGCGTGCGGAGCTCGGCGTGCGCACTGAGTTTGAGACGGAGTGGCGGCGCTGCTGCACCCGAGCTTCTCTCTCTCTCTCTCTCTCTCTCTCCTCCCTCCTTTTCCTCCTCCTCCTCCCAGCCCTTCTTTTCCTCCTCCTCCTCCTCCTCCCCCTCCTCCTGCTGCGCGATCCGCCGCTCACAAACGGCGTGGCTGCATCCTCGCGCAGGTGCGTGATCGCGCGTGCAAATCAGACGCTCGTCTTCCCAGAGATCCGTGCTGCGATCAGACCAGGATCCAGGGATTTCTGGTTTGTCCCGCGTTAGATTTGCCTGATTGTTGTTAATTGTGGGTTTGTTTAGCCCCGGTACATCCTCACGCGCGGCTCTGCGGGAGACAAGTGAAACACACCGGCTACCGGAGAAAGAAAACCAGGAGTGGATTATGAACATCTGGAATGGACTGGAAAACAGTGCTTTATTACTCACCCTCATACTGTCTCTCTGAGTTTTTCCTTGCCACTCTCACCTCAGTTCTCGCTCGGTTGGAGCTTCTTTGAGACAGGGCTCTGCCAAATAAATCTGACTTTGTGTCTGCTCGTGCCCCGCGATACTGGCACCCTGTCCAGGTACGGGTACGGGTACGGGTACGGATCTTGTCTTGTGCCCTGTGCTGCCAGGTTAGATCCCCCCCCCACTACAACACTGAACTGCATTAAGAGGGAAATGTAAAGTGACTTAGTGAGTGTTTGTTTAATAAGATACTTTAGAGATGCCAGTTAATATAACACCTGTCTGTCACTCAACCACCATCCTGTTTATTTATTTTTGCTATTTACATTGAAACGTTACGTTTTTTATTATTATTATTATTTTAAATAATAATAATATTAATATTAATAATATCAATAATGGTTTAAGTTTTCATAATAGCAACAATAATAATAAAGATAATAATAATAATTATCATTATTGTTGTTATTATAAAACAAAATTATTATAAACATATTATTATTATTATTATTATTATTATTATTATTATTATTATTAATAAAAACTAAATGTATTATTATTATTATTATTATTATTACAAAAAGAAATAATAATAACTATTATATATAACTATTATTATTGTTATTATTATTATTATTATTATTATTATTATTATTATAAAATGAATTGATGGTTATGATTTTTATTCAACTTAATTATTATGAAAATATTTATTATTATTATTATTATTATTATTATTATTAATAAAAACTAAATTGTTATTATAAATGAAACTATTATTAGTATTATTTATTATTATTATTATTATTATTTATTACTATTATTATTATTATTATTATTAAATGAATTGATGATGATGATTATGATGATTATTATTATTATTATACAACTAAATTATTATGAAAATATTTATTATTATTATTATTATTATTAATAATAAAAACTAAATTGTTGTTATATAATGAAACAATTATTATTATTATTATTATTATTATTATTATTATTATTATTATTGTTATTGTTATTATTATTATTATTATAAAATGATTATTATGATGATTATTATTTTTATACTAAATGATTATGATGATGATTATTATGATGCTTATTATTATTATTATACAACTAATTTATTATGAAAATATTTATTATTATTATTATTATTATTATTATTATTATTATTATTAATAAAAACTAAATTGTTGTTATATAATGAAACAATTATTATTAATATTATTATTATTATTATTATTATTATTATTATTATTATTATTATTGTTATTATTATTATTGTTA
>JAUZST010009221.1:0-13111 GCA_034779995.1 Parotocinclus haroldoi
TAATTGCCAAATAACGTAGGACTTCACACACTTTACACCCTATTAAGTGGCATGTACTGTCATACTGTACCATATCATACCACATCCAGAATGCTGCACTGAACCATAAATATTAGGTCTGTATTGTTTTTTTTTGGTCATACATGCTAATAGTGTTTCTTTAGGACCATTCCTTATTGTATTGAAATTGCAAGCATTTTATGGTCTTTTTGTTTTAGGGTCTCATTATGAGTTATTGAGTTTAATAAATCAATATTCCCGTCTATCTCTTGAGCTAATTTCAAACGTAAGTCACAATCATATAAAAACCAGAAACAAAAACTTTGCTTATTATGAAGCTGTTATTTAAGAACTCATACAAAAGCTGAGACTAGTGCTAGGCTCACTTCATGTAACTGGCTATGAGTCAGATAGCAGCACATAAACCTAAAAGGTTCCCGAAATAACTAAAACATTAAAAACACAAATAGCTATGGGCGTTATTTGAATTAACTGAAGCATCCTAAAATATTGAAAATAAAGCTGATGTGCTTAGTATACGAGGAGGGTTCTGACACCAAAATACATTTCCTGAGGCAGGCAACTGCAAATGTACAAAAGATTTCAAATGCTTTTGTGCACATGGCATATTCCACGATGGCATAAAGGTCAATGGCCGTCATGCCAACAGAGTCAGATATGAGTTTAGCAAAGCATTTTCCTTAGTGTCTGTGAGAGTGATTTTACACAACAGAGTCAAAAAATCCTACCTTCTTGCTTCCTGCATTAAAAAACAAAAAACAAGCAAAGCCAGCATATGCCGTGTTTTGGATGCAGCTATGCTTCTCAGTTATCAAGACTATATAAGTTCCATGTTTGGTTCAAGTTTTGTTTATGCTGTTCTGGTATAGTTTTGCTCATAAAGCTGGATCTCCAACATACCAGTGTCCAAAACACATTTGCAGGTCTTTGCTGGTTTTTATATGCAGGGCTACCCTTTGCATGTCACATTACGGCACTTTTGAGCAGTACTTTTTACCTGTAGACATGTAAATGGATGCTAAAAAGAAATTAATGTTACAAGTATACCACTGTTGAGCTAAGTAACATCTCAATCATATTTCACATGATCAGATTTGTGAGCCCTGTCAATACATACACTGTAATCACCATAATGTCCCACTAAAGCTCAGCTATAGACAATACACCGTCCAAATAAAATTTTGCATTCTTTATGAGAAACTGAAAAATGATTTCTGGGGAAAATGGAAACAACATATTCTGTGCAGGTTCAGTGTACTCAGTTATACTTTCTAAAAATGTGTTGCACAACGCCTTCAGTCCTGTGCAGGAGGTTAACGTGTTCAGAAGTCACCTGCGTTTTGTGAAGAACAATGTTAGTACTTCAAGACCTATAAGCAGCATGAGAGCTGTTGTTTTAAAATTTGTATGTAAATAAAAACTGGACTTTTCACCTGACCCTTCACAGCAAGATTACCAAAGGGCTTTAAAATGTATTCGACAGATTCAATGAGGGGCCAAAAGTCTGAGACCACTAATGGAAATGCTTCCCTTTTGCTTCTGTTTTCTCAAATTGAATACAAAGTTTTTCATTACACATATAATGATCTAAAAAAAAAAACCTCAAATCTTTGCAACAACTACTTGAAGGATGATCAAGCAATGCCATTTCCTCCACAGACACCTATCCTAACCCCCACTGAGCACTTATAGGGACACTAAGACACTAAGCCAAGCATTCAGTGTAAATAAAAAAACAAGCTGCTTTTAGGAATATTCTGGAATAATGATGGATTACTGTTGTCAAGTGGGCCCCAATTTCATACACCAAATTCAAATTCAAATTATCACTCAACAACTCAATTAAACAGCCCACATTCAGGTAATTTGTATGGTTTGTGGTAGGATTATATATAAAACGACTAAACAAATTCTCATGGTTTTACTTCTAATGGCAACTACTACCTGTTATAATGGATACCACCAACAAACAGACAGCACTTTCAATAGCAGCCTTAGACTTTTGGCAGACTGTATTTGCCTTTAAATATTCATAAAGTACTTTACCCAAACATCTTGTTGATATTTAAATGGGTTGAGGTAATTGTCTTTTTGGCATCATTTGCATCAAAAACAGTTCATATCATTTCTGAAATGATTACTCCTGGTCCTCTTTTCACAATGTATCACGTTATGTCACAGTCTTGATAGGGTAAAAATAAGGCAATGTTTAAAAGGCAGGAAAGGATTAAAAAGGGTTGGCATCGTTTCTCACCAATGCCTGGTGTGAACGAGTTCAGGACGAAGGCTGAGCCTCTTCAATGTCTCATAGCCTATGACGATGAGGAGGGATGTGGGCAGCGAAGAGATGATTCGTGCTGATAGCCCCTTTGTCAGTCCCCATGAGCCCTCTTCAGCCAAGAGCTTCTTGAATGTTTCTATCACAGATGAATGACCTTCCACCTTGGAGTGAAAGAGGCGATCAGAATAATTGATATTGCCAAGTAAGCAGAAGTGATAGAAGCATGCATGTCAAAATTGTGCCCAATGCAAATATGAAAAAAAATGGAGCAGAATGATAGTGAGACTAACAATGTTGTTATGATAATGATTAGACTGCTGGTCAGATGACTGATTGAAAGCGATGCTAAAGCATTTTTTTGACCTATTATCTATGATATGCATATACACTGCTCAGAAAAAATTGGGGATACTTCAAAAGGAAACATAATTAATAATTACATTTTAAAATAATAAAATTTCACCTAATTATTGTGAGCAATGTATTAAATATGATTTAATTTATAAATCTGTCTGATTGTCATATTACATTTATGTCATTTAGCAGATGCTAGAGTGACTTACAATTCATACTGTTACAATCCAAACAATGGTGGATTAACGGCCTTGTTAATGGACCCAACTGTGGTAGCTTGGCAGAAGTGGGATTTGAACCCTGGTCCTTCTGGTCTATAATCCAGTACCCTAGCCACTATACCACCACAGTCTATATTGAAAGTACTAATCTTTTCCTGATTATTAGTCTAGCTCATATTATTTCCTATTATCCTTTAGTCAAAAGTATTGACACCCCATCACAGCTATCAACAGCCTAGTAACTACTTAGCAACAATGTACCTACCACATGGCAACAGCGTACCACATAACAGCCACTTAGCCAACAGGTAGCAGTAGCCTAGCAAACAATTAGCAATTATTAGTTGGCTTTACCAAGCCAAATTGTTCAAGTTAATTCACAAACGTTTTTCCCCCAATTTAATTCTTTGTAATAGTTTGGCTTGTCAAAGCCAAAGTACTGTTCTTAATTTTCTTCTTCTTCTTTTCTTTTTTGCAATAAAAAATGTTTCCTGTCCTTCAGCTTAGGCTGTTCCAGTGGCTGCTTACATTTCCATTACATTACATTACATTACATTTCTGACTGACTGCAATATGTTCTGTTAGCTTTTGAGTTACTGTGTTTCTGAAATCCAAAAAATCATTTCTGAAAATGCATAATAGTAGCATTTTCACTAGTTGTCTCTTAGCTCCTGCCCCACTGTATCTATAAAGCTGAATATTTACTCAGCTAATATTTACTTTATATGCTTTATATATTCCTTTGTCTATACACACTACTAGGTAAATACATCCTGTTTCATTCGGAGGTTATAAAACTTGCTGATCCATTTACTCATTTCTTGGGTCGTATACCTGCACTCTGGCTCTCACTACATCCATGGGGTTGGTGAGGGTGGAGGCAGTGGCTGCAGCCATAGGTCCAGCCACGGCTTGCAGGAGCAGGTGAGGGCAGTTGGCAGGAGCCTGTTTGGAAAGCTGCTCTGTTTTAATACACAACACCGTTCATTAGTTTCCATACAGTATAAAAAACTCAGCAATGTCTATTCTGTATCCTGTATGTATAACAGTTTCTAGTGATATACCTAACATAAACCATGATTTGTACCCTCAATGCCACCATCAATACTGAGAACTTGACAGTCACCTAGACTACTATCAAAAACATTTAAGTGCAATTTTCAATCTGATTCCAAATGATATAGGGCAGGAACAACCCTATACAGGGCACCAATCCATCGTAGGGCACATATACACACAAACTAGGGGCACTTTAGACACACCAATTAGCCATACATGTGTCTTTGGACTGTGGGAGGAAACCAGAGTACCTCGAGTAAACCCATGCGAAGACAGGTAGACAGTCTCCACACAGAAACAACCCAAACAGTTGCACCTGGGGATTGAACCCAGTACCTTCTTGCTGAGAGGTGGCAATCTTACCCAACAAGCCACCATGCTGCCCTCATTCTTATCTGACCATTATTTTATACCTTGTAACAGGTTTTATTGGCCTATATTTTGAATGATTTGTTATCTATTATAGAACTAATAATACACTAGTATATGCATACAGATTATAACCACAGATTAATAAAATTTTAAAAACACCGTTTTCTTTTACTGACTCAAAGTCTATAGACAGCTGTTATCAGTAAATATGAAACTTGTTTCTGCTTTTTTAGAGACAATAGTTGTGGCTGTGAGTTACTAGTGGAACACACCTGATCACACTAATTATGTTTTCGTCATTACCTGCAATAACTTTTTTTAATCAGCAAAATGAAATCTGATCTGATTTTTCTCTGATGTAATTTTCTATATAGCATTCTCACAATACCCTGCACTAACATATGCAATATGCATATGAAACATTATGGCAATTTTTAAGTCTAGACTAAAAACATACTTATTTACGCAGACTTTTGGTTGATTTAGACTGGGATGCATGGCTCAGGTTACTGGGGCTGGAGTCTGGGGTCATATCTTGCCTGTCTGGCTTGTCTACTTGACCTTTGACTGGAAGTGTTTGGTGGGGGGTCTGACTGAACCGGGCTTTAGTCCGGGGTTCAGCTGGCTCTCCTCATTCTAGCTATGATGCTATAATTAATGACATCAGTGACTGACTCTTAATCAATAACTTACTACATTTTCTCTTATGATCCGGTACCAGTAACAGCCCCACACACTAATAATTGCGGCTATAAATATTTTTAACATTGTTATTAAATATTTTATTTATTCTGTCATTATTTACTGAGTTTTACTATTACAACAAACTTAATTATTACAATTAACATCTAAGCCACCTGAGAAGAATGGGTCCCTTTTGAGTCACTCTAGGTTTGTTCAATTTGGGATTGGCCATAGACCGTAATCTAAACCTATAAAGCTGCTTTGAGACAATGCTCCATTGTAAATAGCACCATATAAATACATCTGACTGAATCCAAAAGTGACCATTGTAGATTCTTCACGCTTGAATTATCCTTTAACTTCAATGTTGCAAATTACAAATCATATAACAAACATAGAAATCTGAGTAAAAAGTTCAATTTTTGAAAAAATTACAAGGACTAAAAGGATTCAAACGTGAGAAAGCACTGTACAGCATTGCAGTCAAGCAAAAAACAAAAACAAAAACAAAAAAACTATGCATTTCAGGCCATTTTCTTTACAACAAAGCCCAGCCCAGTCCCCCAAAGTGGGCCTCTGCAACCTGGAGCAGTGTTAATTGCAACAAAACATGCCTAAACCAGTGGAGTAACTACCAGCTCAAGCAAACAGGAGCATACAGAATACTAAAACATTCTGAAATGTGTTTTATACATTTTAAAGGTTCAACTTTTGCAAGGATTATGTTCATTAGAAGCATTCTCAATAGTGGTCTCAAAACATTTTCCCTCACTGTATATTTACACATTGGACTCACAAGACCATTCCACTTCCCGCACCAAAGTGTTAAGCCAGATCAAAAATACCACAAGGCTAAACCTTGTAAATTTCCATTGCTCAATTTACAGACTTCGCACATGAACCCACCTGACAGTAGCCTCTGTAAATTAATGGTTCCCAGCTTGTTAGTATTAACTGGATTATGCAACTCTTGTGAAACCACATAGCAACAGTAATACATAAACAGCAGATTCTGAAAGTGACAGCTTAGTAAACATGTTGTAACTTGTACACTGGAAGTACACAAGTCAGAGTTCCAAGTCTGACCCATATGGTAAATTTACGTTTAAAGGTCTAAAGGTCCAGCAGATCATTAAAGCCAGACACAATATGCTACAATGTGCTTTAAGCTACTCACTCCCACATATATCTAAGTTTATTTGGACTGTGGACTGTCTGAAGTATTAGATAATTAAATTCCTCAAGTCGTTATACAAACCCCCAACACACTATGAAAATGGGACAAAAAGATGGGTAATAATATCCTCATCCTGAATGGATATTTAGTGCTAAATTTATCTGCAATATTTAAATATGATTAATTCAGTGGTTAATGGGGTGTTTATGTATATTGCAGCATTCAGCACTAGAATAAAACAGTAGTGAGTAGTGAAAGTAAAGAACACAAGGTGAACATGAGGTGGTACACTCCCACTTGTTAGAAAGGGATCTTATGGATGAGACAGCACTTTTCCCCATATTCAATAAAATCAATACAGCATGAAACCTTAACATTGCTAAGCCAACCCATTTCCAAATACAAGAGACATTTAGATAAAGAGATCAGAATGTTGTGATATAAGACCATAGTTGTTTCTGTACCTGCATAAAAGTGATAAAAAGGCCACCAAACAGCACTATTAGGGATGTAAGTTAGGAGTGATGCCACGTAGCCACGATAAAATCCCCGAAAACCGTCGGCAGCAAAAATTTGCACCATAATGTCCCGTGTCTGTCCAAATGTCACTTTGTACTTAGATGTGGCCATGGCCATCTTACGTTTGATCTTAAAACGTGTAAGATGTGCCCCTTGGCCTTGCATCATGAGGTGCTGGGAGACCACGTCAATAGGCACGGTAATACTCTGAGCCACCAACGAGGCACAGCCACCTGCCACCAGAGACTTGAAGGTGTTGCTGGACGTATACTGTGCCACATACTTCCTTACAAGCTCATAGGTGGTGATATAGGCCTGACCTGAGATCAGGGTGAACGTGTTGATCATGAAGCCCCGATACAGTCCCTGCATGCCTTCGGCCTTTAGGATCTTAAAAAAGGCATCAAAGGTGCCATTGTAGAGCGACTTCCCTTTCTGGACCTGCAGCCGAGTTCGGATGAGAGTGAAGGGATAGACAGTGGCACGTGTGGTTAAAGTCATTAACACACCAATCGAGTAGAACTTCCTCTTGTCCAGGTCCTCCCATTCTATAATCCGAATGTTCCGTTTTGGCTGCATAGTTCCAGCTGAGACCAACTTTCATTGGACAAGCTCCACACTGCATCTGTCCATCAGCCAACAGAGAGACAAGTAAATAGAATTAGGTCATAACAAAGAACTTATTAGAATTATGGTCACTAGCATTAGGTGATGTATCAAGTATTGAGAGACCATGGGCAACATGTCAAGTGGCAAATATTTAGATTTGAATAATCTTAGTCATGTGAATAAATCTGAAGACATCTTTTTTTAATGGAATAAGGCTCAACATGGTTGGCCTCAAACAGTTGATTAATAGTTTCAAAAGTTCCCAGCTAGTGTGTTAGAGGTGCGATCATTTATTCTCTACATATTTAAAATCTGACCTGGTCAAAACATGAAGTAATGGACTTACTCTTCGGTCATGTATTTGCAATGAGTGTGTGCAGGAGCACTGGAAAACAGAACGGACTGATAACTATTCATAGTGAAGTAGATATGCGTTTCTGTTATGGAGACGTAGCCAATTCTAGCTAGGTTTTCAAAAATATCTCTCCAGATCTGTCTTCCATTTAAAATGTGTGGCCCATTATGAAGTGCAAAATACAACAACGAAGACCCCGGACTGTTGAGCAACTGAAGTTATTCAAGAAAGAATGGGAAAGAATTCCACCTACAAAGATTCAACAATTAGTGTCCTCAGTTCCCAAATGCTTAATGAGTATTGTTAGAACGAAAGGTGATGTAACACAGTAGTAAACATGCCCCCTTCCGACATTTTTGGAACGTGTTGCAGGCATCAAATTCAAAATGAGTAAATATTTGCAATAAACAATATCTGTTTATATCTATGAATATATTGTCTATGTAGTGCACTCAATTGAATATTGGTAGAAAGGGATTACAAATCATCGTATTCTCTTTTCATTTATGTTTTACAAAACATCCCAACTTGATTGGAATTGTGGTTGTACTATACTCACAAAAACCTTTGGACCCATAAAGTGTGTGTGAGCTGCTAAGCTCTATTCTTTCATACACAGTCCACACAAGAATTCAGATGATATTCAAGTTTTAAAAAAGCTGAGTTTCCAAAAACACTGAAGCACAAAAACAATTAACGCACCGCATGAACACTCTCTACCACTGTGGCTAGACTTTACGGTGCAGCTATTATGTTGTCAGCACACGATGTGGTGTCAACAGACCAAAGTTCATGATGCAAGACAACCTAATGTATGTGTGAGGTCTCTTTCATTTATGTTCAAAGTTCAAAGTATCCCACATTAGCCACATACCTGTAAAACGTGACAGGCTAATGTATAGGGGTGTGTGACCAAAAAAAAAAATCTTGATATTTTCTGAGATTTTGATCTGGAATTTGTTGGCAGTGAATATCTTGGGTGTTGTGTACAAAAGTCGTTTGGACAGACCTTTCCCAACCGCCTGAACCGGCACAGTGTGATCTAATTGGTGACAGCATTTATGTCATGTCTTCCCATCTGTTGCTTTTCTTGCAGTAAAGCATACGCCTTATGCTCATTATTTTGCAGATGGTGAAATAATTGAGTTGTCGAGCTGCCATTAACGGCAACCTGCCTTTTGAAAGCAACTCAAATCTACCAATTCAGTCTAATGATGTAGACTGTGAGGCTGGTGGCATCCGTACTTTATCTGCTGGCACAGTTTGTACACTCATACCCGTGCTAGCATGCTGCGTGCTCTCAGTGCCCATGTGCAGTAGCTTATCCTACATGGTTACATGATACAGTGAATACATGAACTCCTAAAGTGTGTCTGTGACTCTGATTCGCAAAGGGAGTGACATACAGGATAACATCAGCTTGCACACAGTTAAAACAACATGTAAGATATTACTGGCAATGTTACATATTCCACACCCCTACTGAGTTATGTGAACGCATGTGAATGCTTAATTATTATTTGTACTTGAATATTATTCAGTGCATACCCTAACTCATTTCTCATGCTTACTCAGGGTAAACTCTATACACAGGCACACTCACTCAACACTGTGATAGCTTAAAGACACCAAATGGCATGGTTATATGTCTATGGAACCTATGAGTTTATTAACACAGACATGGGGTTAACATGCATACTCCATGCAGCCAGTATCCAGACCATGATACTAGCCCGAGTCTCTTGAGCTCTAATCACTGGCTACAATGCCATACTGTAATAACAATATTATGGAAAATATCTGAGCATCCTGGATAAATTAAGTAAAGTCTGCTCTTCGTTAATATTTCTGTAAATGTTAACGAACCATCAATAAGTCGATGCTTATGCCATTTTTGGCATTTACTGACCAATCAACGCCCATTCATTTTAATGACCGAGGTCTTAATCATTATAAAATATAATAATGTAGTACAATCTGTACTTGTCCAATCTAACCCTACTATTTTGTCTCCGGTTATCCTCATCTCTCGTCCTCGCTATTCTTAAATTGTGAAAAATATCTTGGCAGCAATAAAATTCTATCCCACTAAGCTGCCAAGTTTTCAGCCCAACGTTGCTAGTTTTAATCCTATTGATAGGGTCGGATTTCCTGCTCTCTCCTTAACTCATCCTGTCGGGGGATCTTGATCCTGCTCGCTCTGTTGATGCATTGCTGCTAATTGTTATTGCTCTGCTGATGTATTAATCTAATCGTCAGTCTTTGAGTACATGTTTATGTACATTGTAAATACGATTGTACAGTCACGAGGACTGCTCAGTAAACACATTATAACAGCATCAGGTATGAATGTCACTGCTTTTGTCTAGTTTTTGTACCCTCGTCAAGTCACCAAACTCGTATCTGGCTAAAAATAGCTATGAAACAGGGGTAGGTGAGATAATGAGGTTAGCTTGCTTAAAGAGGGAAGTTGTTGAGAGAATAAACACTGTCCCAAGGAATAAAGGAAGAATGCATGGCTTCACCACTGCTTAACATGATTTTAACATGTGTAATTGTCTAGTTAAAATGTAAGAACTTGAATATTTTGCATATTTGAGACGACTGACTGAACACAACAATATAGTGTTTGTGCTTATTATAATTAGTACTCCCACTGTACATTGACTGTAACCAATAACTGTGAACTGGTTCACGTTCACTCGCTGAGCATTTGCTTCATCTACCTGATTTTCTATGATGTTATTAATTTGTCTATCAAAGCATTTTTGACTTCTGTCAAACAAAAACGTGTCCCTCGTTTCACTCACTCATCAATCACACACGTTTTCTGCGGTATTTCTGACGCATTTAAATACGTTTTGCATGCATGTTTCATATTACCAGACCCTTTACATTCACTTTACAGTAGCATAAAAAGATGACGTGACTACGGTAATGTCCAGTCAACATCCTTTCTACATAATGTAATGTAGTCGTCAAATCCCAGGAAAAAATGTAATGTGACATTTCATAGCAAAACTGCAAGTGATTGACAGTTTTAATGTGAACTTTCACAGTTTGACTATGAAGTTTACAGTTCTACTATGAATTTTTGATGGTAATTTGGCCACTTCAATGATCCACTGTCAAATGCCACAGTATAATTGTAAACTTGGTTGACTATTAACTGTCCATAAATTATTTCACAGTTCTACTATGGATTTTAATTTTAATTTGGCCACTTCGTGGTTCTACTGTCGAATTTTGCAGTACACTTTTACCTGGGATTACACACAAATGTACAATAGACTTAACAATATTCGATATTTAACACACCATATTCCATATTTAAGTTTGTTCATTGCCGACGTTGTTTTAAAAAAATCGTAGTAGACCATGGATTTGACCCGTCTTGTGTCCATGTGTTTAGTGCATAGTAAACTATACAAATAACAAGCCACTGCAAATACATAAATCACAATACATCAATACGACTAAATATAGTCATTTACATTTAGAAAGGAATGGAGCTGGTGACCTCTCGTAGGTAAGGGTGTTCAGAGCAGTGTCTGCTAACGATCAGCCTTTATGTTTATAAGTATGCACTTACTTTTCTCCATGTTAACATGGAACAACGCTGCCTTGTGTAAGGGAGTGAAAACGGGACATAAATATGGAGCAATAATAGGTCCGTGGTGACAGCTCATTTGACCTCTCTCTAATCGACATGAACTTACCAGGTTAGCTTGCCATCGTCTTTGCCTCCCTTACGGGTAGCGCTTGACTGTAGCCCATTACATCACACATATTAACTTATATCATTATACAAAAGGATTATTCTTCGAACTTCCACAGCATCATCGATAACTGACGTTTCTTATGTAAAAGTCACGCCGTTCAGAAGCGCTGCATAGCCCCTCTTTCCTTTTCCGTCGCGGGCTTAAACGTCACTGTTGAACTAGGGGGCGTGACATGGAAGCCACGTTCAACCATAACACAGAGAACAGCAAAACAGTGTGTTTGTATCCCATAAATTAACCAAAAAGAGTCTCTCCAGTGCACGTGTATTCTCACACAGCGACTGTTTGAAAGCATCTAGCAGTGATGTCGCAGCGGTTATGGAATGCTGACTAGAGCGTTGAGGGTTCAAGTCTCAGCATCGTCATACCCTTCATTGATTGGCTCTTGAGCAAGACGCTTAAAATTAATTGTTTGGACCGTATCTTTTGTAAAACTGTAGCAGTTGTGAATTGCTCTGGATAAGGGCGCTTAATTACTTCTAATATAATTATTATGTTATTATAGAATTACTCCATTTATAATCTTAATTCCATATTCTATTGTGAAGCTGCATACATTTTGTGAGCAAGTGGGAATGAGAAATATAACGACTTCTGATCAGACTGCATCGAAAACTATATTACTATGATAGCTCAGTGCTTAGCACTGTTTCCTCATAGTCCTACAAACCCAGATTCCAGAATATCCCTGGTCACTGCCTGTGCGGAGTTTGCATGTTCTCGTCCAAGTACTCTCATTTCCTCACACATTCCAAAAACTTCATTAGTTCTGTTGGTCTCGGTCTGCGTGCCGTGCTGTCCATGGATGGTTCTCACATTGGGTGGATCCGACCTGGTAAGGCCACATACATTTGTATTTCTTAAAAAAAGTTTTAATATTTTTTACAAAAATATGAATACAAAATAAGTAGTAGTAATAATCTATACGTTACTATGCACCCTACTATACACCGTATCATGAATGTAAACAAACAATGCAAACAATAATTTTTTAAAGCTACTAATAAAGAATGTTTTTGCTATTCCAAATCCAGAATATATCTGTATAGATTCTCTATTCAAATCCTGCTGGTTAGGCACTGGTTTTCCTGTGACCCTGTCCAGTATTAAGCCCTCATTTACATAAGAAAATGAATGAATGATTGTTCAATGTTAGACACATGTGTTTGGTGTATGATGAGATCTCTTTTAGAAATAACATGCAACCAACAACAGCCTTACATCATTCACTACAGGGTTCCAAATACTCTTGGAAGCAATATCAAAATAAGTATATTAAGAGTTTCTTGAAATTTCCTTTAATGAACGAGCAACTGTACACAAGCCTAAGATCACTGCTCACTAAAGTTTTTTTTTTTTTTGTGGGCAGTGTAATTAGATAGTTTGGTGTAAAGTATGCTACGTATGAATCATACTATATCATTCAGCACTGGTGGTTTTAGCACATGCCAGAAGAGTGCTACCTACTTTAATGCATAGTGCATTTTTCGTGAAGTTTAGTGGAGGAGATATAAAATAAAGGGAACATTCAAAAAACACATCCTAGATCTGAATGAATTAAATATTCTCATTCTCAAATGTTTGTGTGTGACTCCAAATCCAGACCTCTATTGGTTAATAAATTTGATTTCCATTGATGATTGTTGTGTGATTTTGTTGTCAGCACATTCAGCTTTG
>JAUZST010009222.1:0-38285 GCA_034779995.1 Parotocinclus haroldoi
TCCCAGGGTGGAGCGGCCTGGGTCCTTTCTGTGTGGAGTCTGCATGTCCTCCCCGTGTCTGTGTGGGTTTACTCCGGCTACTCCGGTTTCCTCCCACATTCCAAAGACATGCGTGTAAGGTTAAATGGAGTCTCTAAAAGTGGCCCTTAGTGTGTAACTGTGTGCGTGTGTGTGTGTGAATGAAGGAATATTTACAAAACCAATTAAACAAGTGTAATCCCAAACTTGTTATATTTTAGAATCTTTTATTGCACAATGCATAAGCAATTTAATAGAAATAATGAATATCTAACCAGCCTGAAAGAAAGGACCTCTCAATGGCCCTTTTATACAGGAAAAGGAAACAAGAAATACCTACATCTGTAAATAAAATAAAAGAGAATCTGCAAAATTACAAACGTCGTACACAAGCCGAAGATATAGGAAGGTCATACAGCAAAACAAAGACAAAAGTACAACCATCATATTTTGATACTGCACGCCAGGTGCGTTACATAAAGCTTATTTCTGTTCAAATTGTAATGTGCAGAGTAGCTACAACTGTAACTGAGTACAAAAGAATACAAGCTAATCCTCTCTCCATGGACAACCCAGAAGGCTGAATATTAAAATCGGATAACCTTGTTCTGAATATTTATCAATCATCATCATCGTAATATCTATTGCGTTTAATTTGATCCTCCAAAGACAGTGAACTCATTTCTCCCCACAATGATTCAGCAGATTTGTCATCGGAATAATCGAGCTTCTCATTGCTTGTGTTGCGTGTTTCGCCAAAATCCAGAAGATCATCCAGCAGGCAGGATGATGGTTCTGTGTTTGAACTTGAGTCCTCCCCAAAGCCTGAGAATATGTCGTCGAGAAACTGCGATGCGCTGAACTTATCTGAACCTTTGCCCTCTTGGTGCTCTTGCTTTGCTTCAGGTATGCTATTTGCGTTGGCACTTGGTGGTAAACAGTGATCATCCTGTAGTAAGAGCAAGAGGTTAGCACGCATTGGTTCTGTGGTGTTGGGTTCCTCGTTTACTGGTTCCTGAGTAGAGGCTGGTGCGGATGACCAGAGGTCTAGTAGATGCGGCTCTGCTGTATTATCATCCAAACTAATTAATTCAGTCCCGCTGTCTAATAACGCATTCGAGTTATTATTGTTGTTATTGTTGCTGTTTACATTTCCATTGGCGGATTGTTCACCTGGAGCCTCGCTGTCTATCACAGTCACCTTTACCGTCTCTTCTTCCCTACTTCCATCGTTTCCCATTAGGTTCTTATTTCCATTTTCCCTCAGCTTTTCCATCTTCTCACACTTTTCACTCAATTTCATTATATTTTCCACCCTGTTCTCTTCACTTGCATTCAAAACAGTGGTGTCTTCTTTTATTTCTGTTTTGCCTTCTACTTGCTCTGCCTTTTCTTCTGTATCACTGGAGACTTTAGGGCCTTCTTTAACTTCAGCTTTTATTGCTGGTTTTCTAGGTGGTTGTTCTAAGACTTTGGGTTTATTTGGTGACGTGTCCTTCTGGTCAGTGTTTACAGGTAATGTCCTCTCCCATTGTTTCGTCTTTTCATTCTTTTCTTCTGGCAGTGGCTCCTCTTTAGGAGGCCAAGAAGGCTTGGCAACTTTAAGTTCTTCCTCCAAGCTAAAGTTTTTCTTTGGAGTCTCGCTGTGTGGTGGCCAAACGATAGAAATTTTACTTGCTGGCTTTTTGGCATTATCATCCAACCTGTTTAATTCTTTATTCTCCACTGAGACAAACTCCTTTTCCTTAGGGACTGGTAAAGCTTTGGTATCTGATTTGATTGCGGGAATGTTAACTTTGATCTTTTCTGATGTGTCCTTCTGATTTTTTGCATCCCAAAGCTCTCGGTGGGGCTTTTCTCCAAAGCCTTCATCGTAGTTTCCTTTGGCCTTGAACAGCTGATTGTAGTGGGGCTTGCAGTACATTCGTCCATGGAGAGAGGCGAAGTTTCCCAGGCTGGTGGAGAAGCACAACTAGTTAGTCTAAATCAGACTCCTCCTTAAAACTTGTTGTTGTTCAATAAATATTCACCCTGTAGAAACATCACTAGTAATGCCAAGTAAAAATGCACCACCATCCAGCCATCACAGGTATGTGCCGCTTAGCGTTCGATCAACGTCTGTTCGCACTTTGTGCGAGTTACTCGTGTTTGTGTGCATGAGCTTGGCCTGTTGTAAGTAGTCCTTCTTTGTCCATCACGCACTACTTGTGTATCCTCTCTAACCTATAACATCTGGCTCTTATATATGTTTATTTAAATTTATGTCCACCACAGTTTGCATCATGCTATTAAAATGCCACTATTGTCACCTTTTCCTGTGCTATCAGACACCTTTATGGTCTTTCGGGCCCCTATCCTTGCACCAGACCCTACTTGATTTACATTGATAAACAGCTGTCCTCTCACCAGAGTATCTCTGGTATCTGAACCCGAGATGCTTAGCATTAAGAACCAGTACTCTACCAACAGCGATACTTAGGTTTGTATACCATCTCTGGCAAGGCCGGAACTGTCCACAGGGTCCTGTGTAAGGATAGGGGCCAGGATATACTAAAAGGGACAGTACGGTTATGCCACGTCTGGCAGAGTAGAAACCAAGGGTGAGTTGCAGACCAAAGTCAGGGGTGGAGCAGGGTTTGAGGCATGTGACCAGACAATTATAACAATTATGCAGTCCTAAAACTATGCTACAGTCCTAAAACACAACTAACCAAATGGATATTAAAATTTAGCTGTAAAAGTAAAGGTAATGTTAAAATTATTAAATTAAACCAGCAACATCTTGTGTACACACTTACAGCAGGGGGGTAAGTATACACTATGGAACGGCACATCGCAAAGCAAATATTTGGACAAAAACTTTTCAGACGTCATTTAATTAGTTCAATTAAGTGAACTGGTACAATAGGACATTTTGTTCATTTTGCAGTAGCATCGTTTACACTTTCTAACGATATGAATTAATTTTTCAATTAATTATTAAATAATTTCTTTCAAATTCAGGGAACTAAAGATTCTTCTTGTTTCATTCCTGTATACAAGAAAGGTACTTCAGTTGCTTCACGATCTTATTCTAAATAAAAAAAATTAGAATTGTTACAATTTGAAACCCTTGTTCCTGGTCGTTCCTTTAGATTGCGAGTATTTTTTGGATTACAGGAAAATCGAAAATGTTTTGCATTGTTTACGTTACAGAAATAAAAAGGTGAAGTCTTTAATGAAATGTCAAAGTCGAAGAATGACTAGAAAATGGCGTTGTGAATTCCGTATCGTGAGCAGAGTATATTGTTACACCCCTATTTTACAATTTTGGTAAGCTTACCTGAGTTGGCTGTTACAATGGACACACCGGAAGCAGCTTTTATGAAAGTTATGTTTGTCTGCTATGAGAGACTCCATGGGATACACCCTCTTCCGACACACCCGACAGAGTTCGTTGTCTGGCACCCTTATTTTCTGGAAAAGGGAACGTAGATTGATAGAAATGAAATAAAAAACGATTTAAACGACCAGATTCTAAGACAGGCACATACATATCCCATATGTAATAATAACAGTGCTCATGTTAATAGCTTGGCAGAAACACGAGAAAAACCAAACACAACGCAAGGATTATTTTCACACGGAGCAAACCTCGGTTTAGTAAACACCCCTTACACTCGTTAGTGTTTCCATGCCTCAGCACACAGGTTTACCGGTGACGACGGTCTGATGTCGATGTGATACAGTCTGTGAAGTGTGTTGTGTTGACACACTGAATCCCAGGTTCTTGAAAACATTCTCACTCTCTGACCAGGTGTGTTGTAAATTTTTCAGAAGTTGCTCCGCTGAGGCCTCGGGTGGCACGTCCAGGACAGGAACCTTTCCCCGGACCACATCTGCATAGGTTGGAGGGTCGTGACGCATTGTTACACTCTGAGAATGGGTGCTGCTCTCACTCCTTGATCCTACCACAGTATTCCCCAATTCATCGACAGTAGAGTAATGCTCTGTAATGGATTTTGTTTCCGAGTAGCCTGTGGGTTCCTCCTGCTTCTCAAGATGCCTTCTGTCTTCTTTGAGATACTGGTGGGCCTGCTCACCCATTTCAAACACGTTCTTCAGGGCCTTGATATCGAAAGAAGGCATGTCCTCTACTTGAGTGGGTTTCCTCTCTGGCTCATGTTCAGCATCCTCAGTATCACTCCCTAGTCTCTCAGGAATAAAAATGGGTTCCTTTCTGGCATAAACTTTGGGATGTGGGGACTCAAATTTATTAACAAGCCTGGACAGGTCGACCCGTGGCACGTCCTCTTTAATCCTTTCATGGACATCTATAAGGATTTCTCTTTCACTGTCCTCCGATTCGGGTCCCAGGCGCTCTGGGATATCAATGGGATCCTTCCGTACATATTGGCGGGTACCCTCTGCCTTCTGAGCCTCCTCGAAAAATTCACGCTTGTCCTTTACACTCATCATGGAGTCAGAATGTGTCTCGGAGGATGACTGTAGCGAGGACGACTCCATCACGTGAGCCTCAATAGTGATCTCCTGGTGGCTGGATGAACGAGACTCTGCTATTTCACCTTGCACAGGCACTGCCTGCACTGGAGGAGGAGGAATACCTTGAGAAAGCTTGGTAGTCTCTCTAAATTTGCTTAGCTTCTCTGAGCGGCTAATGGTTGGAGAGGGAGTGGCTCGGTTAAAATTTGTGGAGGTTTCAGACCAGCGTGTTTGGGGCGTTGGGGTAGTGCCTGACCTGTAAGGTGGAGGTGAAGGTGTAACATTCAGGGGAGAGTCTGTCCTTCGGGCTGTTTCGATGCAAATATAGGTTGGAGAAGGAGTTCTCATTCGAAGCTCTGGAGGCATTGTTCTGGACTCACTTTGTTCCTGAAGTGTTTTTTCCATAACCTTTTTCTGAGTTTCCACTTTTGCTGAACCGATGCTAATTTTGGCTATTTTTTGCATTGCACCACCGACAGCTTTTTTCTCCTGCACAGTTTCCGCCTCTGTCTTGTCCTGTGCAAACATTTTTTCCTCTAAAAGCGATATTTTGGTTTGAGCAAGGTTTCTCACGTACACAATGATCTCCTGGAATTTTCGCTTATTGTACTGTGCGCGACTAAATTCTGCCTTTTCTTCAGCTCCTAGCAACCACTCAGGGATCAAACTCAACATTGTCTTGACTGACTTGGCATCCATTTTCCCTCCCTCTTGCATTACCTTTAAATGACTGAGAAGTTCGTACATCTCTTCATACTTCTGGCCATCTGAGGTCTCACTTGCAGCTTCTTTAATCTCTATCTGGTAGGATTCCTTCTGCGGGAGCTCCCTATGCGCCTCTTCTCTTTGTGTCGTCACTTCTGTACCTTTAACTTGCTTTTTAGACTGAAACTTTCCTTTTTGTTGAATGCTTTGTTGCTGAACTGTGCTCCGAGTGACCACTCTCTCCTCGTGGACTTCCGTATGCTCCTCCTTAAATGCCTGCTGAGATCGACTGCCCGTTGACCCCAGCTGACAAACTTCCATAGACATGCCTGGGACTATATGATGCACTTCCACTGATGGTTTGGGTGTCACGGGGGGTGGCTGCTTGTTTGTCTTTGGTTTGGACTTTTGCAGTTGTATCTCCACCTTTATGTCCTTGCTGATTTGTTCTGCGTGCTCTTGCTTTCCGATCATCGTTTCTGCTGTTTCTGAGCTGGCAGTAGCCACATGGGAGCAAACCTGACTTTTAAGGGTCTGGGAAATATTCTGTGTATTTTTGACATCCTTTGTAACTGTTTGCTCTTTCGGCATTGACTCTTTCATTTCCTCCTGATTTTTCTGCTGGGGAACCTTAATGGTTTTAACTTTGAAGTTTGGAGTTACTTTTGGGATCTTTGTAGGTTGTGGGAGAGCCTTCTTTGTTTCCTCAGTTACAGTTGTTTCAGATTTCACAGAGTCAACAGACTGATCCTGGGTAACGTTTTGCTTGGTTGTAGTACTGTAAGCGGTTTGGACATTTTGAAGGCATTCGATTGTCGGTTTAGGAGGGATCACAGATGTCGGCTGAAGTTTGATCTCAGCTGTAGCCTGCTTATTATCTGAAGTAGAACCAGCTGATTCAGGCAACGGTTTTCTGACTGCTTTGGGAAAAGAGGGTTTGCTCAACTGGAAGCTTCCAGGTGCCTTTTTTGTGGGTGGGGACTCAACCACTTTTGAGGGAAGAGGTTTTCTAGGTTGGTCTGGTAATTCCATGACTTGCTTCTTCTCTGGCTGCATGGGCACCAAGGCTGGTGGTTTACCAACATCTGATTCTTTAACCTGTTCCTGTTGTGTCTGAACTGAAAATGATGACTGTTCAAGCTCCTCGATAGGAGGAGGAGGAAACCCAGTAGCTGGGGGCGATGTTGGAGTAGACTTGTTTTTTTCAGCATCCTCTCTCTCTTTGCGATATTTTTCTTCTGCCAGCATCAGCGGTGTCTTGAATTTTCTTGCATAAGGCCTGGATTTTGAATCAGGGATAGGATCTGGGGGTGGTGGTAGTTTAATTGGAGGAACAAATATTTTTTTAGGTCGTGGCATTTCCTCAGGTTGAGGCTGTGGACTGGGTATTGGGACTGCTGAGGGATTTTCCGTGACTACCGGAAGTAGCACGTCAGCTGTCCTTATGTGGTCTTCATGCTTTTTCTCCTTCGCTTTGGTTTCCTTCACTGTGACAACCTGTTTTGCAATTGTATCTTTCTGCTCAGCTGCAGATGTGCTGGGGGGAGGTGGTTGGGGCACAACAGGAGTAATTTGCTTTTTCTGCCACTTAGGCTTAGGTGGATCTGGCTGCTTCGGGGGCTCAGGTTTGGGCACTTTGAACAGAGGTCGACCCTTTGGCTTTGACTGGGTCACAGAACTGAGTTCTTGTTGTGATGGGGGAGGTGGAAGAAAGTCCTGTGGAGGTGGTGGAAAGAAATCAGCCTCGGCTTCAGTGGCAGGTGGAGGGGGTGGCGGAGGAAGGGGAGGATCACTATCCTGTCTCATGGGTTGACGGGAATGAGAAGGGATGTCTATGACTGGAGACGGAGGTGGAGGTAGAGAAAGCTCAGACTCGGAGGGGGGTGGAGGGGACGTTGGTGGAGGAGGGAAGTGAATTTTTGGAAGGGGTTTCTTTTTGATCATTCCCTTCGGACTCAGGTTGCTGTTCAGACTTTTGTTCTGCTCTGTCTTTAGGCTCTTGATGTTCTGCTCTGATTTTAAATTCGTGGTCGTCTTTTGCATCACAGTAGTTTCCTCTGTCGTCACCATGGTCTGAACTTGAGTGAACCTCTTTGTTTGTTGTGTTTGCTTCAGACTTTCAGTTGCTTGTTTTGTCTTATTTACATCAGACTCCCCAGAGCACACGACGCTGATTTCTGCTTTTTTCTCACTTATCTGCTTTGCTACATCTTTCTTATTTGTGATTACAGGACTAGGGATGTTTTTGCTTTGTTTTATCTGGTGTTCTTTCACATTTGCCTTCTGTGACAACTGGGTCAGCGCAGATTCATCAAGAGCTGTCACACGTTTGGTCGTAAAAGTTTGCTCTTTAATGGAGGTCTGACTTTGATTAGACTTGACCTCTGTTTGTTGTTGTGCTTCAGTTCTTTTGTGCATATTCTTTGCCCTAGAGTCAATGACGGATGTAGCAGGGCATTCACAAGCATCTTCTCTGCCTGGATTATCTAGGGGAGCTTTCACTCTTCTGGGCAGATTCGTTTTTGACTTATGACTCGATTCCTCTTTCTTCTTCATAAGGCATTTGATGGTTCCATGAATATCACCCTTGATAACCTCTTCCTTATCTATCTGGGTTTGTTCCTGCTCATAAAGAGATTTAATCGACGTTTTTGCATCACCCTCTGTGCTAGCTCTTCTCTGCATACGAGGGGATGAGACCGGTTCCATTAACAGCTGAATGGTGCCCTTTACATCTCCCTGTTCACTCACTTGATGCTGGAAGACCTTCTTCTCAGTCGATGCCTCCTGTAAGCTTATTAAAGCTGTCTGGATGTCTCCTTTAACTATGTCTTCTTTCTCTACCTCTTTCACTGCCTTCGTCGCTTCCTCAAGGGATTTCAAAGTGCCCTTGATATTGCCAGGCACTACATCCTCATTTAGTACTTCAGTCTTAGCTGTGATTGATCTCTCAAGAGAGTCCAGAGCACCTCGGATATCCCCAGGAACAATTTCGGGTTTTTCTAAGTCTTTGAGTTGGTACTGGGCTTCTTCCAGAGACCTGAGTGTGCTGTGGATGTCACCTTTGACAACCTCTTCTTTCTCAACAATTTTGTACTCATTTGCAGCTTGAGACAGCGAGTCAAGTGCTGCCCTCAAGTCACCTTTGACAATCTCTTCTTTCTGCATGCTGTGTAAGGAAAACACGGGTTCCATCATAAAGACCTGTACGGTGTTGCTAACATCCCCAGGAACAATATCATCTTCCGCTACTGTTCGTTCAATGGCCTGGCGGTTGTTCTTTAGGATCAATTTTGTGTGCTCCACGTCACCTCCAATAATCTGCTCTTTAAGTGTTTCTTTGTACGTTTCATCGGATCCTATCTGAAGTTGCTTAAGGTACTCCAGTGCTCCAGACTCAATGCAGGTTGAATAGAAACTAACGTTGCCCCTCTCGGTATCGCTTATTTGGATTTTCGAGCCGTGGTCTTTGTGCCCATTATTAGACAACAGCCTGTGCAGAGTCCCACGGACGTTCCCTTTCACGATATCCTCTTTCACCACCCCACCTTCTTCTGCTTTGTTTAAAAGTGAGTATATTGTCATCCTCACATCTCCTTTCTCATCTTCCTGAATTAAGAGGCCATGTTTTGCTGTCCCATCCTGCCTCAACAGGTTGTTGATTGCCTCTTGAATGTCTCCTCCAATGATTTCTTCTTTCTCCACATTAACACCCCTCTCTTGGCTATAGAGCTGTTTAACAGTTGTGCTGATGTCTCCCCTCTCCTCTACATCAATGGTGATCTGTCTCTCAGTCATCTCACGCCTATTGAGCAGGTTCATCATGATGCTGCTCAGGTCTCCTCGAATCACCTCCTCTCTCTGGATCTCTGGAGTCTCCTGATTCAGTAGTTTGTACTTTGCCATTCTGACATCACCAATCTCATCAGCTTCTATTATAATCCCCTGCGAGTCAACCATTTTCTGACTGTAAAGTTCTTCCAATGTTTCCTTAATGCTCTTGCCAATGATCTCAGTTTTTTCCACATTGGTCTCGTGAAACCCAGTCAATGGTGTAGTTTCGAAAAGCCATGTTGTCGTCTTGACATCAGCTTTTGGAATCTCCTCACGGGAAACGACCATTTCTGTTCCATCAGTATCTTTGATGCGATCGAGAGGTTGTTTCTCAAAGAGCCACACTGATTGTTTAACATCACCCTTGACCACTTCCTCTCGTGTTACCTTTTCCATATCACTGTATTCTGAACCCTCTTCGTGGATTTTGTCGATTGGATGAGTTTCAAACATCCATGTGGCACTTCTTACGTCACCCTTTTGTATCTCGCTAACACTGACGGTCCTTACAAACCTTTGAGACATTTCATTATTTTCGAAACGTTGCTTGTTTGTTTGGACATCCCCACCCTGGATGTCTGCAACTGTCTTAATATTGACTTTCATATCCTCACTTATTTCATCCAGTGGCTGTGTTTCGAACCTCCACCTGGCTGTGGTGACATCACCTTTCTGTACATCTTCTTCTGTAACAGCTTTGATGACATACACTTCATCTGTGTCTTTTATGGAGTCCAGGGGCTTCGTCTCAAACAACCATCTTGCCCCGATTACATCACCTCTCAGAATTTCCTCTTTGGTGACTGTTGTCACCTCATGGAAGTGTCCTTCTTTGTCTCGGATAGCATACAGTGGTTGGGTCTCAAACATCATGGTGTAGTTTTTCACGTCCCCTTTTTCAATCTCTTCTCGGATGATGCTCTGAAGTTTGTTGATCTCTGTCGTGGAAGAATCGTCTTGAATCCTATCAAGGGAATATGTCTCGAAGATAAAACGGCCTTTGTCAACATTTCCTCCTTGAATGTCGGTCACTGTGCGCACCTCTTTAGAGTCCTCAGCTTCATCCTTGATGGTATCAATTGGCTGATTTTCAAACTTCCAGGTACAATTGACGACATTTCCTTTCTGGATGTCCTCTGCCTGACGTGTCTTTAGTTGCTGCATAGTTTCCTCAGAAGTGGAAGTGATGATGTCAGATGATTGGTTCTCAAATATGTATTTCATCCTTGACACATCTCCAGATTGGACATCTATCTGTGTGACTCTTTTGAAGTTTCCTTGATCCTCAACACCCCTGATATTCTCCAGGTTCTCAGTTTCAAACAGAAAACGGGCCAGCCGTACATCCTTGCCATGTACGTCCTCCTGCTTCACAGTGCACGTTTTCAGGACGGTCTCGGACTCGTCTTTGATACTGTCAAGAGTTTGGGTTTCAAAAAGCCAGGTGCAGGTTTTAACATCACCTCTTTGGACCTCGTTGGTGTCCTCTGATTTTATTTCTGTTTTTTCATAGAGTTCATCCAGTGGCTGGGTCTCGAACAACCACCTGCATGTCTTGACATCACCTTTTTGAATGTCAATTGTCTGATTTTTTCGGTCATCCTCTTCTTCCACGTTACTGAAAAATTTGATTCCATCAAGAGGCTGGGTTTCAAACAGCCACTTGGCTGTTTTGACATCACCCGATTCAATTTCCTCTTTAGAAATTCCCTTGATAATCTGAAATTTGTTGATACTCTCATCAAACTGGTCGATTGGACGAGTCTCAAACATCCACTTGCAGCTCCGCACGTCACCTTTGACAATTTCTTCACGTCGTACAGTTTTGACTTCGTGATAGTGCCCGGAGCTATCTTGTATGGCATACAGGGGTGTGGACTCAAACAGGGTTTTGTTTGATTTCACAGACCCACTTAAGACACCTTCCACTTCAATCTTGTGAATATCTGTGCATTTGCTTACATCCATGGTCTCAAATATCTCCTTATAGTTGGTAACATCACCTTTCTCTAATTCCTGTAGCTTAACTGTCCGTGTGATTTCTTTTTTGTCCTCTCTGATTTGTTCAAGCGGTTTGCTCTCAAACAGCCACTTCTGATGCCTCACGTCGCCCTTTTCCTCCTCCAATGCAACAACCTTTTGTAGTTTTCCAACTTCAGGCAACTCTTTCAGATTTTCCATGGGCACGGTCTCAAATAAATGCCTGGTTGAAGATACATCTCCACCAATAATGTCCTCCGGCTCAGCTGGCCTGGCATTGGTGTTATCTTTTAGTGAATCCATAGGTTGGGTTTCGAAGGCCATGCAATGTTTTCGAACATCTGCGCCTATGATTTCCTCTTTTTGAGTTTTGGTGCTTTCATATTCTTCATCCTTGATTTGATCCAAGGTCTTTGTCTCAAAAAGCCACCTGCCACGGTTCACTCCTCCCTGGTAGTTCTCTTCCATTGAGACGCCACAAATGATCTTTATGGTTGTTGGGTCTTTGTGAATCATATCCAGAGGTTGGGTTTCAAAGAGCCAGCGGGATGTTTTCACGTCACCTTTCTCTGTCTCTTCACGTCGGACAGTTGTAATCTGCAGCATTTCACCAGAATCCCCTCGGATGACACACATCGGTTGTGTCTCAAACATCCTGGTTGTGGTTTTGACTTCACCTTTGATCTCTTCAAGTTCTGACTTGAGCTGTAAAAAGTGAGACTCGTCAATTGTCTCCGTATGGCCAAGAGAATCAAGATGTTGAGTTTCAAACAGGTATCTGGCAGTTTTTACATCTCCCCCTGCTATGTCTTTGGTATATACCACCTGCTCCTCTTCGTCATCCTCTTGGTAGATTTTATTCATACAGTCCAGAGGCTGCGTCTCAAATAACCAGGTTGCAGTCCTGACATCTCCTCTCGCTAAATCTGTTTGTTTTCCACCCTCCTCTGTGGAGTCAGGTGGCTCTGTACCCAAAGCATCAATGGGCTGTGTTTCGAACATCCAAGTTGTATATTTAACATCTTTCCCAGCAATTATTTCCTGTTGGGCAATGTTTCTACTTTCATTCTCATCTGGTGTATCATCCTTGATGGCATCGAGCGGCTTGTTCTCAAACATCCAGCGCATAGACTGGACCTCACCCTTCAGGATCTCATCCCATTCCAAATATTCTCGTTCTGGGCTCATGCATTTTCCTGGACTGCTGCCGTCGTTCTCAAAGACGTATCGCGCTTGCCGTACGTCCCCACTCACTTCCTCATCACTGTCCATGTGAGAGTGTTCCATTTCGGCGATAAAATCCCGCTCCAGGTTCTTGCGTACCTCGGGATGGATGTGCTTGTACAGGCGTTTCAACTCATAGAGGTTCCTCTGTTTGAAATACTGCTCCTTGCTGATGGGATTTTTTTGTGGACCACGTTGATCAGGGGGCTGAGGAGAGGGACTATGCGGTGGAACTTCTGGAGAGACCTGAAGATAGTCAGAGGGTGGCGGCGGCAAGGCAAGATCCTCACTGGTTTCATAGTGAGCTGATGTAGACGCAGATGTAGAGCTAGAAGTCTCCTTCTTAGTTTTTGTAACAGACTCATAACAACTTTGTTCTGCGACCTTTGATGACATGTTACTGGGTGCCCACTGAAACTGGTTGCAATTTAGATCAATCTTTGGTAGTTGAGGGAGAAAAAGACAAGTGATTTTTTTGAGTCAGTATTTGCAATCGGATGTATACTTTGTATAACTGTGCTCTTGAATTCAGGTGAAATTAGGGTAAGATTTTAAAGAATAAGGAATAAAAGTACATGAGCAGATGTAGTCATAGATGCACACAGTTGAAGCTCTTCATCTTATATTCAGATTATTTCAGCTCATTCCAGTATTATTTAAAACGTCACCTCTATTCAGTGACATCAGCGAGTCAATCTAGACATTGCAAATTTTTAAGTGTCAACCCTAGCGGTTCACCTCTCGACCATGAGCAAGGATTTGTTCATCCCATGTCCTACTGCATGTATGTTATCTAGGATTAGCATGTTTCTTCTAGCATTTAATGCTTTAATAAAACAAGCAACTGTAACTTATGATTGACTGTGATGAAGTGAAGCATTCGTGTAGAGAACAGAAGCCACTCAGATCACCATCAATACATTTTTATGTCGACTTTTGTTATAACAGGTTGGCCGTTTTTATGGCAGGTTATGATTTAACATACATTATTGCGGGAATTCAGAAGGGAGTTTGAATAGCAGGGTTCTACTAATTAGGACGACAGACCATCTGTTACCATTCACAATTTGTCACCTTCCTTCCACATCATTCATGAGTGCAATAAGGGCCAAATTCCCTTTGGGTGGCGCACCATTCACAACATAGCAGTGACGCTGACCAGCGCTAATATATGCGTGTCAGCTGCAGAAGTGTTCCTGGGATTCAAAACACTTTTTCACTTTGTTAAAATCAAACTCTTTGCTGCTGCTGTTTGTAGAGTCAACTGTAGGTTGTGTTAACTCCTCAGTCAGTGTCAGTTTCTGAACCCAGCACTGACACGGAGATGTTAATGCTACCCCATACATTTGCACAACTAGAACATGGACACCTGCCACTGTCAATTCTGTCTTAGAACGAGCCACATCCCAAATGTTATTGATCCATGGTGGACAGGAAAAGGAAGAGGAAAAGATAGGCTAAAATTTGTATTATAAGCCAATAAATAGGAGGAAGAGTAGTATACCTAATAAGGTGATAAATGGGTACTAATTATTGTCTTTGATTTGTCTTCCGATAGTTGACTGATTGTTGGTGACATTTATTGTCCTTCATTACCTTGATGTGCTTGTTTGGAGTTGCTCCTTCTATGCTCTTTTCATGTTGTTGTTTGAGTGCATGGGTAGAAACTTTAGGTAGCTCCTGATCTCCCAGAAACACCACTGAAGAGTAAAGGAGAAATACAATGAAAACCGATAACTGTTGTACTGCAAAGGCCTAGAGAAGAGACTATGGAAAAATAGTATAGTATATTTCCCATTATTTTCAGATTCCGGTCAGGTTACAAGTGTATGAAATGTTACTAATTAGCTGTGCAATTCTGCTAGCGTGTGTGGTGCAGCAGTTCTAAATAATCCCACAAAGTTTTGATAGGATTGAGCTCCAAGCTGTTCAAATTTAAGTTAATAGATATATAGATGTCCTTTCGTCAAAAATAAAGCCACAACCTTTGCCAGTATTACTTTGCCAGGTATATATTTTTTTCCTTTTTCACAATAATAAATGTACAAACCTGGCCAACAACTGCTCATCTGGTTGTGTGTTCCATATAATCAGGTACATTTATACATTGGCTGTTGATTGTTCAGTCTGTATTCGAACTTACCCTTTTCATCAAAATGGTTCCCAAAGCTAGATGCTACACTCTGTTGAACATTCTGATCCTCTGAGATCTGCAACAAGGGTCAAAAACAAAAGTAAAATGTCAGAATTGGCATGCAAAGTTTTAGCTTGTATTTAGCTTTTTTTGTGCTGGATTGTAATACCTTTACATCCCGACTCTCTTTCACACTGCTTCTCACAGTCCTTTCAGACGAGCTCACCACCTCCTGGTACCAGACATAACAACTGTTATAACAAACACACAATGCACAAATACACACACCACATGTCTGTTTAAGCAAGCAGAAATGAGGAGGTAGAACGTTTCTGTAAAGTCTTTATTCTCTTAATATTCATATGCTGTCAGTGTTCTGTATGCCAACTTGAACTGTAGCTTATTTGTCTATACACACTGCTCCCAAAAAAGGGAATATCTTAAAATGAATATGAAGCAATTAAAAAAGAAGCATTTGATTTTATTTCATTAAACAAGATGATCAGAAAAGCAAATGAAAAGTCTAAGAAAGCTGTTTGCTTATGCAAATTATATGCAAACTCAATTAATGATTGAGTAGCAAGCTATATAATCATGGGGGTGAACAGGAGCACGTCAAACTGGACGAGAGTGCCCCCACATTGAGTGTTCAGTAGGGTGTATGATCACCCAAGAGCGTCAAAACACACTGACAGTGATGGGGCATGGACAGGATCAGATTATCCAGAGGATCTTGTGGGATCCTCTTCGTATTTATTTTAAAATATATTCTCATTTTTGTAAGCAGTGATTTGTGAGCAGTGTATATTCTTATAAGCTAAGATGAGACTCAAATAAAGGAGTCGATATTACTGGTATAACACTGGTATTTTAATCCCAGTTGACTGCTATCCAGACCACTAACCCTCTACAGCAAGTGGCAAACTGAAATCAAATTCTGCACCATGCGAGTGTGTAAAAGTGTACAGTAAATTATATATTTAAAAATATATATATTTGACTTTACCTGCACCTTCTACTTCCTCAATATTAGTGCTAAGATCCACGAAACTTTGGGATACACGCCTATCCCAGAGAACACTACAAGCAGGCCTAAATGTGCCCTGGACAGGCTCCAGTCCATCTCAGGGCTAGCAGGGGTCACTAATAAAACCTCAGGACACATCCACCTGTGTCTTTACACAAGCTATTACACAAGCTAAAAGCATTATTGTGATACAAATTGTGTTAGGTTGTCAATCCTGGAACGTTACCTGCTTTTGCTGGTAGTGATACTGTGTGACGGTGCTTTGAGAGGAGGAAGACGAGCTGACGTTCTGACTCTCGAATTGTTTCTTCACACTGGCCAGCCCACCTGGCAGAGAGCATGTCTCAGAGTCCTCCATCACCTGCGCATGGTACACAGATATTACTGAGCTCAGCGGTATATCTTTTGACCCTCTTTACTTTACTAGATTGGTTCACACAGTAATAAATATTAATCAGTTGGTTAGAGCAGAAAGCAGAACCTGATGTCTTGTCTCCCCTCAGTGGATTCAGATAGCAAACAGATATCTGTGTGTGTGTGTGTGTGTGTGTGTGTGTGTGTGTGTGTGTGTGGGTGGGTGTGTGATTACCACGCTAGCAGGGCTTCTTTCCTCCTTGCTGATGGCAGCCTGATACAAAGCCAGTCGTTCTTTGAGAGGCACAGCCCCAACGTCACCTTCAGTGTCCCCTAACAAATCCTTTGAAACAGCTGTTGTGCCCGCAGCTAAAACAACATACCGCTTTTGTCAATTTCTGCCATGATTCATAATATGTTTGTATGATGGTTGGTATAGGACTATGACATAATTCTGCTTCTGAAATAAATGAACTAGCTAACAAGTAATCCATGAAATTCAAAACATATATTTCGTATATCAACTGTAAATAATCAAGAGGAATACAATTATAAATATACTAAACACAAACATTAGGAAATAACCCCTAATGAAATATCCCCTAATTTTTACGAGCAGTGCATTTAATATACAAGGCAAAACCGCATAACAATAATAAGTAACAAAGTAATGAAACTAAACTGAATGAAAAAACAATGTAACACATTACTTGAACTAAATAAGTAATCCAAAGTAACGAATAAGAAATCAGAGGAGACAAAAATATGTACATGTAAATTAAATCACCGCAACTGGCATTTACACTGAGACATTTTTAGGGACACGAATTGAACAGTTCCTTGGAATGTGAAAGGAAACCGGAGCACCCAGAAGAATTCCCCACAGACACAGAGGGAACATGCAAACTGCACACAGGCCAAGCCAGGGATTTGAACTGGGGATTTCTATAGGTGACCAAACAGTTACATTAAATATTAAATCAACATTAAATCATGTTAGATTAGACACAAACTCTGTCCTAAGAACCAAAAGTGCTAGAACTCATGTCAAGAGAAATAAAATAATTAAATAATAAAAATAAAAAATACTTTTTTTATATATTTTTTATAAAAATATATAATTTTTATACTTTTATTATATTTTTAAAATAAAAAAACTAAATTTTTATTAAATTTAATTAAAAAAAAAAATTAAATTTTATTAAATAGTTCAACAGTTCAGATTTTAAATCCATTTAAACTTGTTTAAAACTGATTGACGACACTTGTTTATTAATGTTCCATTTTATTAAAAGGTTGTAGTATTTAAACTCTGTATCTAAATAACTTTAATATCTCTAAAACGACCCACAAGTGCTAGTCTGGCCATTCGCAATGTAGTTGAACCACTGGGGGACACTATGACATTGTACCTGCTTAGGCTCATCTATAATAATCTAAGTCCCTGTCATGTCTGTCATATGAGGTGCAATTTTATTTTCAGTTTGAAAAGCATGACTGTCACACTCTGCATACAAATACTGTTAGCTCATGGTGGGCTAATGGTTCATTATATCATGTGCATGTCGTAAAAAACGATTATTCATGGTAGAAGTGTGATGAGTGATCTGTCCTACTGTTTCTCTCTATTGTTAGGTCTGGAGGATTATGGAGGTATGAGGAATGGTGCTGTAAAACATATAAAATAAGAGATCCATCCATCACCTTCAACATATCAGGATTACCACCATCATCGGGGAACCGTCAGATTTATTTTACAATTTATGGTGCAGAGGTGAATGTCTTTAACTGCCATGCTCAGCTGATATATAAAATGGACAGGATGATCAGTGTGAATGTTATTTAGTAACACTGCAAGATGCTCTTTGGAATATTGTAAAATCAAGCTGCACTCATGGGGGAACATACCAAATATATCAATTGTAAATGATTAAAATGTTATGGAATTAAAAATCAATGTAAGCTTTTGGACACAAATGTGCACACACACACACACACAGACACACACACACACACAAATGGATCATTTCTGCTGTTTGGAAAAAATGTCATTTCTGTTTATTAAAACACAACTTATTCTTTAGACTTCTTCGACTTCCTGTTGGGTTGCATACTGTGGTGGGTTCCATATAAGTACGCTATTTTACTTTCTTATGTATTTATGTTTTATTTTTGTTTCTAATTGTGTGTACAGATTGAGAATGTATTTCTGAAAACACACTATTTGTACAATGATTTGAACATTGAGCAAATTAGTCATTATTATATATTTTTTTACATCATTGCAGAAGGCCCTAGTTACTGTATTAATACATTTGTCTCTAGTGTTGTCCCGTATGTTACAAGGCCAGAGTGTTGTATTTGAAAAACAGTCACATACCTAAAAATCAAATTTTAGCATCCCTGCATTAAATATAGTTGAAACGCTGAAGCATTTGGGCTACCTGCAGTTACTGGGTGCTAATTCCATGAGTTGCACTACGGTTGCACCATGTGACACAGATATGTCGCCCACAGAACTGTGGTTAATTTTACCAGACCTGCTATTTAGAGCATGTCAGGGTAAATCTATCCAGAGAAAGACACCAATGCGGTCTCATATAAACTGGGTTTTAGTGGCAGCTGGTCCGAAATTCAAGAGCTGAGTGACAGAGGACACTTAACACTCAGCAAACACAGGGATGGAGGGACACAGAGACAGAGGGATGAAGAACTCGTTAATCATGGCGCTAGGAAAGACAAATCAGCGGCGTGGAATGACAGATGCAAACATGCCTCGAGTAAAAACTTGGTGCTAAGGATGTCACGCTGAGCACCAGCAGGGTCATTCTCACAGAAGCAAAAAATTAAACATGTAACCATGGTCAGGATCAGATTACAGAGAGGGGGAGAGCTTCCTAGAAAGGGGACTCCCTGAAAGTGGGAAATGTCAGCGCATTTCCAAAAAAGCTCCTCTCGTCCCATTTGCGGCCAGTTCATGAATCATTTTTTACCATTAACCGTAATTAATGGAGACTTTTTTGTTACTTGACTGCGTAGATTTCAGTCGCACAGAGTGTAAAATATTGTATACTCTTTATAGAGTATAATATATATATATATATATATAGTATATTATATTTTAAACATAAACATGTACCAAGAATACCAAACATCCTGCAGAGTAAATGCAAAAGCAAAACATGACCAGACTTTGGCCCCACTTTGCTGTTGTGTAGCAAAACAAAATATAAAAATGTTATGAAATGCAGTTTCACTTATGCAGTCCTATATTAAGAAATGTTAATGCTGTCAAATGTTCTTCTAGCTTCAAATGGTTAGTTAGGTTTACAATATTTTAGGTTGCAACCTACTACTATTAACTCTGTTCAGAATAAAGCAAACAAAATTGAAAGGACAATGTTTGCTTAAAACTCCCTGTTAGCCACATCATCATACATAGAGCTCCCCTCTGACCCCTTTCTCCTTCCACAGCAGGCTATTTAAACACTTAATCAACGATTTCCCTATATAATTCCTATTTCCTGTTCATCTCTGATCTCATCCTCCTTTCCTTTGAACTTTTTTTCCTTGTTCCTGGCTCCTGTTGTTCATGTCACTATTGTTTCTCTTGTTACAATTTGTGTTCTTGTGTTTTTGTCTTACGTACTATTCCCTGTCTTGTGTGTTCAATGTTAACTATCAGCAGCAGCTTTTTTTGTTTGTATTTGTTGTAGCATTTTATTTTAAGTTCTAGGTAGAATGTTTTATATTAATTTGAAAAATAATCTCCTTTTACTTGGTATCTGGGTAAAAGAGTAAAAGTTAAAAGACTCGTACACCACTGCACAAATGTAAATACAGTCAATTCCGATTAATGGGACCAGCCATTTATTCGGACCAAATCCTAAAGTACCGAAACAAATCCTATTATATACGTGTAATTTTATTCGCTTAATCGGACCAAAGAACGTGAGAGCGAATAAGAAATACGTAATATCCGTGAGGAAACTCTTCGTCTCCGGCATAACCACCCGAAAACGCCCAAGTTTCTCCCCAGCCCTCTACTGCCACCTACAGGACTTTGCCTAACATTTCCATTTACTACAGAAAAGAAGCCACAAGTCGCCACTTAGCCACAGCAAAAATCCCAGATCACACTGTTCTTCAAACGTTGACTGGAATTGAGTAAGAATTTGTTTTTACAGTATTATGCCTTACATGCTAAGTATCTATAAATTTGTGTTTCGAAAAAAATTGTTTGTAAATGTATTTTTCAATGAATAAAGTTCATAAGCAACAGTAGTTCTTGTTTGTACGTTCGCTATACGTGTAAATCGCACAATAAAGGTTTAATAAACATACATAAATGAAATGTTACATAAATTATAGCACGTCCCGTCTTGTAACATGGGGCATGTTCGTTTAATAGAACCAGCCGGTTATTAGGACCAAAACCATCCCGTCCCGATGTGCTCCCATTAACCGGATTCGACTGTACTTAAATTTGGAATAGCCAGGACTCTTCCTAGTGCTGGTAAACCGGCCCCTTCTTTCCCCCACCACCTCCACCTCCAAAAAAAAAAATAGAAAGTTACTGCTTTTCACATTCAGTAACCGATCAATGAAGTCGTATTAATTTTAATAATCTGACGTTAAGACTAAGTGTGTTCTGATGGCCTTTGATTAAGTGGGAGAAGAAGGGAAACGGAATCATCACCATCACCAATCATCATTTGCTTAACTAAAAAGTTACATTACCTTAGTTTGACTATACTATGACTATAATATAATCAAATTAATAATGACTTCAGGGTATTATTTAATGTTATATTAGAGAAAATATATGAAGCAACATAAATACAAATTTAATACAAACTAGTTGAATACAAAAACTTTCCATTTTTGTCTTTTTAGTCTTGTACGATTAAAAAAAAGTCTTGATCTGGTCCTGGTCCCTGGACTTGACTGCAACATTTATGTAGGCTTCATTATATGAGGACTGATTTGGATAATTTGGTTACTGAAGTTTATCATCAGGTCTTCACACAAAGACCTAAATGTAGATAAAGAGAACTTGGTGAAACAAATGAGACCCACTTACCCCAAGGCATCATAGTGACATTCTATTAGTTTCATGGTTAAATATGAAATGAACATACAGTGGTGCATGAAGTGTTTGTTGATCTCATCAGGCTTTGAAAGGTTTTAAAACCATCTCTAAGACGTTTAGACCCCAGCAATCCCAGGTCAGGCAGATTGTCTACAATGGAGGAAAATCGAAATTGAAGAAAATCGTCACCCTCTCCAGAAGCGGCCGACCAACAAAGAACGCTCCATGGGACTGGTGTGTAATAACAGAAAGTTCACGTACTTACGCCACTCACATATGTATATTTTGGATCGTTTTCCTCAGTAAAACGAATGACCAAATGTAATACATTTGTATTGTATGTTCTCTTTATCTACTTTTAGGACCTGTTGATGTTGGCCATAATTATGGTCATAATTAGTAAGCCCCTTGCAATGGATTGGTGCCCTGTCTAGGAACTGATAGGTTTGATCAGTTTTCTGAGCATCACACTGAAAGCAAAAGAGGCCATGCGATAGGATATCACACAAAGAGACAAAACTTGTTTGATAGATATTATTAAATGTGTCGCGTCATTGGGATAAAAACCTGTCCAGTGAGACAGCGCAGCGCCCTAATTGCCAGTGTTTCTCTCTGCGTTCAGATTTGCTTCTTATTTCCCAAACCCCAAAGCAACGCAACATGATTAAACTCTGTTTACCTCAGTCAGGTGGAATTAAACGTGCCAATGCTTCAGTCATAAGAACCAGATCTTTTAACTAACACAAGACTAGAGTTAAGGCAGCTGAAAAGTCTGATGAACTTCAATAACAAATACATGGCATCATTTGTAACCATTATCATGCCACACATTGTAATAAATACTTTCTCCGGTGTGCATTATTAACACCATAATACTGTTTAAGTAAGGATGTTAGCCTAGGATAATACATAATACATATCGTTACTCGTAAGTCCTGTTTCACATCACACACACACACACGTTTTACCCATGCGTTTCAGATTAGCAATAATTCACTGGGCAGAGGCACACCTATACTCTGGACAGGGCGGCAGTTGGTAGCAGCTTTTCAGAATGACCTAACCTTCACGTTTTAAGCCTCCCCCAGGATTTTGAACCCAGGCCGTCATAAATCAGCACTGAGCCCCAAGAGCTGCACATCGTAATAATAATACGAGTAATTTATAAATTCATTAACAAGTTGCCCTAAATTACCACAGAGACCTTATAGTGCCATGGATAAATACACACCAGCGAGCGAAACAATACGGCAATATCTGGGTTTCGAGATGTGGCACATGCCAAATTGAGGTCAACAAGAATGCCCGGACCCAGGGTTTCCTCTTGTGCCACTAAATCCCAGATACACACAGACGCATCACCTAAAAGAAAACAAAGAGGCATAAAACCAGACAAACTCCCTCTGTTTCTTCCAGTTCCGACACTTGTGCCTATTGTGTTTGCATGATCCAGTCGGTGGCCCCATACTCAGCATTCCTGGAACACGACCAGAATTGAAAAAGTTTTGACTTGTGCCACTTCCCTTTCTGTAACTTCAAACCAGACTTGTCCGCTCTCGTTGAGCCTTTCAGTAAGCCTTTGATATCCCGTGTCAGTCACTCAGGTCTTTATCTCTGGCCATTTCTCACAATGTCCAAAATGTGGACTATGAGATCAGACTGCTCTCTTAATGTCTGTTGTATCCCAGACCTTGCTATGTACAGATGTCTCTCGATATATAATATATGTAATACTGACACTGTGCCATCAAGTCTTGGGGCATTACTGATGTTGTTATTAAATATTTAACCATAGTTACCCTGAGGAATAGCGATAGTTTTATTTAGAAATGTGCAGTATCTATGGTAACCGGGGCAAAATTATGGCCGTCTATACGCCAAATGAACTGAAAGTACAAAGAAACACTATGGGGGGAAAAAAAAACGTGGAATGGTTAATATGCCATTATTGCAAGTCTCAGTAATACTTCAGTCTAGCCTATCTGTGCGAGAGTGTAAAAAAAGACATTCACAAGCCTATTCAAGGGTGGCAGATAAGGGGCACCAAAGCAAGTTGAAGCTCGACCGAGAACGAATGGTTAACGGTGTAATACGTTTATTCATTCGTTCATTTTCTTATCAGCAAGAAAGCCGGTGCCTGGCCAGCAGCACAAGGTGCAAGGCTGGAACAGCCCTACAAAGGATGGCAATAGGGCACAGAAATTCACACACACACTCAGCACTTTGGAAACACCAACACCCGTCTTTGGAATCTAGAAGGAAACAGGAGTACCCAGAGTAAACCCACGCAGACACAAGGGTTGACATGCAAACTCCACACAGAGGGAGTCCAGGCTCAGGATTGAACTGTGGATCCACTGCACCGTCCACAGATTAAGGAATTATTTTCTCTCAGTTATTTTAATAAACTCATATAAAACATGGCAGATCTAAAGCCATAATGTTCATAATGCTGTCTATCAATGCATTTTTGGCTAATGTCAAACTAAAGCATTAGGTCCATCATACCATCCTTTTTTTTTTTTTTTTAAGTGTTTTCTCTAGACGAGGTCGTTACAGTACGTTACTGCATTTTCTCTAATTACAGTTGTACCTCAGTTCTTGTCATTAATTTGTTCCTGAAGGCTTGTTGATTACTGTCGATTAACGTTGGGTGAATGCACCCATTCCAGATCCACACTTTCTAAGGTTTTATATGCATTCGAGGAGTTTTATCGTACATTCATTCATACATTCAGTCAAATCCGTCATAAGTTAAATGTATTACGAACTCTATACTGTATCATAGAGCAGAATATCGGCATAATTTAGAGAGTCATGGACTGAAAGTGAACCGTAAAGACAGAACACTTACTCTATTGGGGAACTCTTAGTGCTAACTAACTGTTCAGCCTATAAGCCAAGAGGATTCAGCTATAGTTCTACTTACTGTTGGCAGCCATTATGAACCATTTCCTGACCTACTGGGACTTAGTTGCACTAAGAATATAGTACTGTATATATAAACACAAATAAATATGATAAACAGCGCAGATCTTCACTGAACAAGAGCTATTGTGAATCTAAATCACTGCTGAATTGGGAATCATGAAATGTGAATCGAGTTTGTATTTCTATACGATATATCTATGTCAATAATAGATATAAGTATTACAAATATAAAGATGTTTTTAACTACCATTCTTTATGGTGCCAAGCAGATTTATCAGGTCAGTGTTGTTTTAGAGTTTTAGCATAAACAAGTCGGTAAAAGAACTTGTGTTATAAAGATAGGGATATATTTTATTGACTACAGTTTGCTAAAGTTATGCCGTCATGTTACTCTAATCACAGCCAAAATACATCTATTGGCCTTAAGTTTTTCAAGTAATGTGTAAAAAGGGACCAACAAAAGAATCAAAGAGCTCATAAAGAGACTAATTAGACTTTTATGTCTCCAGCCTCTGTTTTAGCAGAGATCAATTTGCTCAGATGTGCCAGCATTGAGATTCTTGTGTTGATCTGCTGTGGTAGAAGCCGAGCCTCTTAGGCTCTTGTACTTTTATAATGACCATGTTAGACCATAAATTCAGAATTTGAAGAGATGCCAATTACTGTACTTTACCATGGGCACAATGTTCACTTATTGCATTCATTTAAAAAAAACCTACTGAACTGAACAAACCGAGCGTCACAATGGGGAAGAAAGGCAATTTAAGTGACTTTGAATGTGGCATGGTTATTGTTGCTATTTGGAGTGGGTTATAATAATGCTGTGGGTCGTTTCTGTGTGAAGTCAGCATGTCCTCATGTGTCTGCCTGTGTTTACTCCGGGTACTCCGGTGTCCTTTGTGTCCTACGATGGATTGGTGTCTAGGGCAACCCATCTAGGGTTGTTCCTGCCCTTGCGCCCAGAGTTGCCAGGTGGGCACCGGCTGGCCTGCAACCTCGAGTAGATTAAGCAGAAGATAAGGAATGGATGGATAATAATAATAAATATCATCTTAGAAAGTGCCTTTTCCAAGCTCATGGTGCTTTGAGTTTTTCAGAATCCGCCGATCTACTGGGATTTTCACGCACAGTTTTGGGTCTATAGAGAATGTTCTAAAGAAAAGAGGAAAATCGCCGGACAGGTTTGAGCTGACAGAAAGGCAACAGTAACCAAATAATTACTTGTTAATACCCAATGTGTGCAGAAGAGCATCTCTGAACGCACAACACATCACACCTTGAAGCAGATGGACCAAAGCAGAAGAGGACCACACCAGGTGCCACTCCTCTCAGCTAAGAGCAGGTGACTGAGGCCACAATTTGCACAGGATAACAGAAAATTGCCTGGACTGATGAGTTTCGGTATCTGCTCCAACGTGCAGATGGTAGGGTCAGAATTTGGCGTGGACAACAAGAAAGCATGAATCCATCGTGCCTAGTATCAAGATCTACAGCAATTGTGTGATGCTATCATGTCAGTATGGACCAAAATCTCAGAGTAATGTTTCTAGCACATTGCTGAATCTGAGGGCAAATGTAGGGTCAATGTAGTACTAGCAAGGTGAACCTTATAAAGCAGCTGGTGAAAGTATATATGTTTTATTTGTTGGTCTCCTCTTTCTCCCAAGTTATTTTAGGAACACCATCCGTGATAAAGTAAATGGAATGTAAATGAGAATCACCATTAAGAGTTTGAAGGGTGATAGGGCAGTGAAATGTTAATGTTGGTGTCTTCGCTTCAGCGCTGGCATGTATTTCTGCCATAAAGAGAAACCCATTTGACTCTGGTGTATTTCCACTGGCTTGGCTATCGCCTACAATGCCTTCACCTAACCCTAATCACAACCTGTCAAATAATGCTTTGATAAAATGTGCTTCTGTTTCTTTTCGTTACACGCACCAACCAAGTGGCCATACTTCAGTACTGCCATGTATTTCGATGTTTCTAATCAAACTGGTGTGTATTGTTCAGTGCAATATCCATATCTAACCATGATCTTTGCCTTAGTGGCTCGTTTAGTTTCAAATGTTTCCTAAGCACCTTTCTTCAACACTGCCATACATATCTATCGCTGAAAGAATTAAACACGTGCCCCACCTGAGTCCAGGCGTGAAAGATAGTTAAATAAGGATATGGCCACTCGGTGATCCTCCGTGCGTATTTCCTAATAGGGTTGGTCTCGGCAAAGATGAACAGGGACCTGTTGGCAGTGAGACAGTTCCGACTGCCGGGAGGAGGAGGCTTGGCGCGCCGCGCTTTGGCGCTCTTTTGCGCGTTACCGGTCGCGTCCGCGCCTGGCCCCGCTCCTGGTCCCGGTCCCGGTCCCGATCCAGATCCTGAGCCTGAACCCGTCCCGTTCGGTGCATGCTCTCCGGAGCGCGCCATGCCGCCAGCACGCGTGCGAATGGGTCGCAAGAACCGAGGCGCACTCAATCCATTCCAAGCGCCTCCACTTGTGAAAAGCGAGGTCAGATCAAATAGGTGCGCTCCTGTTGTTTACATCCCAGGAACTTCTCAACATTCAAAAGTTGGTCACGGATCGAAAAGCGTGCGGCTGAGCAGGTGCATTTCCTTCCCCGAGCCGCTCGATGGATGGACGCAAGATGGCTATGCGTTCAGTTCCTCAGTCATATTCCTCAACCTCATTTCAGCGCCTGCCTTCTGCAAAGCACTAAATCCTAGTCGCGCTTTGGGCACCACAGAGACGATATTGGAAGAGTTGCCATTCTCCACCCACCCCCTCCCCTCCAGATTCACTACCGTCTCCCACGTACTTTTAGAGAAGCAGTTTATCTCTTTTCCCCCCCTCCAGGCAGCTCGGGCCGCGGGAAAATCGGTTACCATGGCGATGTGTGTTACTCTGAGCCTTCCACTCTGTACTGTATTGAGAGCATGCATGCATTAAGCGCTTTTCAGCCCGAGAAGCGGAGAAAGAAACCACTGATATATTGTGTCACCTGTAAAAATACCCGCTCACCAACGTGCGCATGGATCAAAGTTTTTTCCAAGTTTTATTTGCTTTATTTAGATGGGTTCTTTCTAAGAAAAATAGATGGTGCCCACTGTTCAGTGAGTGCAAATATATCTGCTCCGTTTAAAAAGAAAATTGTCTCTTATAGTCCCTTGCAAATACTTTGAAAATGGTTTTTGAATGAATCAAGAAAAAAAAACAAAACCCCAAATTAATTGAATATCAATGGAAACCAACCACAGCCGACTATGCATCAGCAACCCGTTACCGCTCCATTCTACCCTCGTACTCCTGCACACTCGTGCACTTCAATGCTGCTGCAGAACAAAGAGTGCTCTGCAGTCAATGTTACGCTTTGTTAAACGGCACAGTATGTGCTGCATGACAACCAGCCTGGCTTCAAAGAAGCCCCACTCCTTCCTGACCTTGCATCAGCCATCAACACACTTAATCTGTCCGGACTTCACAGACATGGGATCATAGGCTCACCCAGGTGGCGCACTTCCTACCAGGAGGGGCGATTTGATCAAGTATCACGTAGAGAATGGAAGATGCAGATATGTAAAGATCTGGGCCATGCAAACTCGCCACTGGAGTCCCACAGTGTTCGGTCATGAGTCCTCTCTGTTCAGCACCGGCCTGTTGGTTTCATAGCTTCTTTTTTCATAGCGCAATTGCGAATTTAGATCCAACCCTGGACAGGGTGCCAGGCAATCTCAGGGTTCATAGGTACACAGAGACACCAGTTGACTTACCACACATACTTGGGAAACAGAGTACAGAGGAAACCCGCACAGGGAGAACATGCAGAGTCCAAACAGACCGTAGCTAGGCTGGTACTCAAGCGCAGGTTTTTGAAGCTGTGAGGTCACAGCATTAACCACTGTGCCACCATGTTGCACTTCTGAATACAGTAATTACGTTGTAGCGGTCCACTTGAGACTTGAACCCTGGTTGTTGCTAGATCGGTGGGCTAGTTATTATATGTGCCAACTGTGTCGTCCAACCATGCAAGTTTCCAATGTATTTAACATATATTTTGGAAAATACACCAAAGAGTATCTGCTTTGGGGAGCCAAATTTGGCAACGTTTTAAGTTTTGACTGTGTTCATGGGACACTCTGCTGGACAGGCCGTAAAATGATAACAGCTTTGTGGGCAGGCGTCGCTGTTCTGGTTTGGAAGTGTGTCTCAGATGCAGTGTACCTAAGCTCGCAGAATAATGGTGAGCCAAAAATGTTTAGACACATGAGAAAGAGATGAAAGAGGAATGAGACAAAGGAGAATGACACACAACTGATGTGCTGTCAGACAGACTGTTAAATGGATCACAGATTGTTAAACATGACGCTGATGATGATGCTCCTACACAGACTGACTAACCTTAATCTACATGTCATCTAAATGTGAGACTCTTGATCATCAGCTTTGCTGATTTGCAAGCACCTTATGACTGGCTCTTGATTAAATGCCTGGCCTGTATTTCCAAGTCCCTTCAGTATGAATGATCTAGCTCTTTCAAGTAAACCGCAACTGACTACAAAATAACTTTTCTATTTTTGTTCCAAACCAAACGGTCGAACAAGTTCTGAATGCTGGAAGCATCCCTAACTCATTTCTAACTCATTTCTTCTTGGGAAGAAGTAGACCCTAGATTGAGTGATACGCCATCGTTCTTTGACGTTGTAGTTCCAGCCCAGAGTTTCAACACCGGTAGTCGACGACTTTCAGCAGCATTCTTTCACCAGTGAGCCACTGAAGCTGTGACGACTACATTATATGAATGAATTACCAACTTTCTTTAAAGCAATGGGCACTATAAGGGTTACTCATTGGCACAGACGCTTTTCTTAAATCAAATTATGCAGTCCTGTTTCTCTAGCAAGCTTTAAGTGTGTCTATGAATCACCCTGGTTTATATATAATTGGATGGAGCAAAAAGAAAGGCAGATATGGGGGTTGGCAGGCACAAATCAGAAGCAGCCAATTTGACAGGCAGTGCCAGCTACCTGAATGCTGGAGACATAATAATGCAGACATAACACTTTTGCCTTCCAACTACCTGGAGGATTCTCACTGCAGGAAAGTTTTCCCTATATATAATCAATTTATGTCACTCAGGTCTAGGACACTAGGGCTTAGATTTGGGTTCAGAGGACCATTCAGGTCGGGTGGTCAGTTTAATGCAGATTTGGATGACTTTGTGATCTATGCTCTATGGATTGAAATTCCTTGGCCTCACAAACTCCTGTGAGGAGAAAATTATAGCTTCTAAAAGCTTATATGGACATTGTTGGAACTCTATGTGAATGCCCATGGCTTTGGGTTGGAATGCCCAACATGCTCATATACATTAGGTGGTCAGGTGTCCATATACAGTATTCTAGTTATATAGTAAATGTGCAAATGTGTCAATGGGTAAATACAGTCCTGTTCAAAAGTCTTAGGCCACCACTAAATTAGTTGTTTTAGCAATGGTATAACGGCCATATTTAACACATTGCTCACTACTTAAGCCAAAAACTAGATTCATCACTCCATTAGAGTCTTTTCCATTGATTTTCATTCCAAGCTCGTGTGAGCTTAAGCATATCTTAGCCTTACACCCTGTTCCTTTTCTGAAATAAGTAGTCACAGGCCATGGCTGTGTTGTTTAATACTGTATACACATTTCCTGGATGCATTCTACCGAAGAGACTAAAAATAGTCGCAGTATATCGTCATTGCACTGTTGCTAAAACAATGGTATATTATATAATCTAATGCCGTCCTAAGACTTTTGCACAGAACTGTAACTATGAGGGAGAATACCACCTAACAAACGTACCAATTTTTCAGAAATATAGATCAAGAGAATATTAGGGTAATAACACCAAGGATACTGCTGTCTGTCCTGTCACTAAATAGGCGAGTATGATGCCCTGTGATGGACTGGCAGCCTACTAAGTGTTGATTATCTGCTCGAGCTTGGAGTTCCTAGATTCTGACCCACCACAGTTCTGCGGAAGATGGAGAGGTTATTTATTGATCGAACACCTGAACGTTCAAACTATCTGTTCTACCCTGCGGCGAAATCACCATTTCTGCAGCAAGTCGGCAACGGCGGTCCAACAATAAGCATAAATTGACACCGATTTTTCCCTTTTTCACGCATATAACAACACGCCACTCGTCACCCAGCGCTGAGATGTAGCGGAAGACGCGACTGCGTGCCAGAGCAGCATCATATTCACATATTTCCCCAAGACCTCCTATCCAGGCCACTGTGCAAATATAATACGTCAAAAATAGATCATGAAATAGTTCTTAAGTGTGCTCTGCTTTTGTACAGAAAGGGAGGTGCTCGAGCTCGGTGCACTAAAAAAAGCTGGCAAATAAGTGCATTTAGCAGAGAATATGACCAGCCACTTCCTGGCTCGGGCTGTTTGTTTATTAGTCATTTATAAACAGAGTATGCAAATAGTAATTTTCTCACGGGGCTGCCATACCAGTTAACCAAGATCTCCCTCAGTAACGTGTGTCCCCGTACGTGGATTAATTGTCAGAGTCCAGTCTGAGCTCGTTTGTTTGTATGGGCTTTTACACCATGTCCACCTTTTGGCAACATTTATGTCAGATTGTTTCGTAGGGTAGGTTTTATTTACTGCTGCTCAGAGGGGACTCATAGTTGAGATATGATTCCTACGTGGCTACAATTCTTCAAGACTTTACTAATATCCAGGATATTTCAGGCTTTCTTGGTGACGGTCTCAATTCTTGGTTACTCATGGCATTCAACGATGATGCGTTTAACTGATAAAACGGTGTTACCATGCTATTTTTTTGATGAGTGAGTTACGTGCCCAATACGGCACCTGGTCCATATGGTTTGGTCTGCTCTGTCAGGGAGGAAAGTTTTTGGTTTTCTTATTACATGGTGGGGTGTTTCTCACAGTTTGTTCGTATTTTTTGCTGACTTTCCCCACATTGGCTGAGACAGTTTCCTTGATGTTTGTTGAGGTTACAGGTCTGGCGTCTGTCACTGGCAGTTTTAGGTGGGGTATTTGCATGGAAGGGGTAGGTCCTGTCCAATCCCAACGTAAAGAGAGGTCTGGGTCCTTTCTTTGTGGCGTTTGCATGTTCTCCTCATGTCTGAGTGGGTTTACTAAAATACCCTGGTTTCCTCCCTCTGTCCAATGCCATGCATGTTAGGCTAATTGGTGTCTCCAAACTGTCTGCTGTGTGTGTGTGTGTGTATGCGTGTGCCCTACGATGGATTGGCACCCCATTGGCACCCTTGTCCCTCCCTTGCGCCCTTCGGCACCACCTCTCTCGCGACCCTGTCCAGGATTACGCAAGTTAGAAAGTGCATAGATAAATGTTATTGCTTATTGTGTGTTTCTGGTATAATGAATGCATTGCTTGAACGCGTGATTTAGAATCAGAGCAAATGACAGTTTTCAAATGACAGTTGCGTGGATTCTATATAGACTAGCTCAGTACCATCACACCTGTCAGTAGCTATCTGACCACACAGCAGATGTGCATAATTAATTATAGATGACCTCGATACGACTTTCATGGTTAACGGTGAATACACAAAGCCAGGGGAAATCGAACTTTCCACCTTCAATAATATTTTGTATATTTCATGACTCTTTACCACCATCTCACCATGTCACCATCATCATCATGGATACAGACCAACATGTTTATCCAGGATAGTGTGGGATGACAACACCATGTGACCCTTATTCCATCTTAAATATTTAAACACAACTGCCATAGTTTTAACTAAGCACAAAGGGTGAAAGGCACCGAAGTACACTTCGAAAAACAATTTTCATCCACTGCCTGCAAACGACAGGCTCGTTTGGCTACTGCCTCAGCTCTAAATTAATTATCCAGAATTAATTACATAGTCTGGGCAGATGTAGTTGGCCTCATCCTAGAGTTCTATGTTTTTTTTCCAGTCAGTTTAACTGCAGCTATAGTTAAATATGCAAGCATTTGTTTCATGGCGTGCCAGGTTAAAACAATGGACTACTAATTGCAACAGCCGCTTAATTACTTTTGGCATTATTATTTCTATTAATTTTGTTTATTTGAACATACGTAATGCCTTTGCTTTAGTAGTCTAACATTTCCTTTTGGTATGTTTTATGGTTAAGTGGCAAAAACATATAGGTGGCCAAAACATAGTTATGAGCTGAGCTGTCATTACCGTGCCTGGCCATGGTGCCAGGCATTATGGGAAATGTAGTGCCTGTAGTGAATTTGCAAGGCATATTCTGCAGCTCTGTTCAGCAGTCCAGGATACAGTTAACAGTTTACACAACATTTTACATGGGCTCATATCCCAGTAAAGTAGTACTGATAACGGTCCCTGATGTGAACCGTTACTGTAAATTAGGACATTTACAAGGCGCGCCTATCCAGAGAGGGACTGCAGTTACAGCCTTGTTCAAGCACCCAGTGGTGGCAGGTTGGAGGGACGGGGATTTGAACCCACAACATGCGGATTTGTAATGCTGAGCCTGAGCCACCACCACCACCTTACAAGACCTTGTTCTATTCTGTCCTTGTTCTTATAATAAGAACGCAGGCTGGACTGGAGTCCATCACAGGGCATCCCATACGTTCCTCAGATTCTGATACTCCAGTTTACTATGGGAATCTGATAACAACACAAATACACAGTCAGCAGAAGCCATATTCTGAAATTACACGCACTCTGATACTCTCCCACAGATCTTGGGCATCCGGGCAGAAGCCAGCTCAGAGTCAAGTAAGAAGAAGTACCTTCACCCTGCAAATGGACGAATCATTTATGTTTGTGTTTTTCACAATACATACAAACAAATGCATGCGATTTGACTTGCATAATGAAAGTGTCTTAAGCATGTTTATGGTAGACTACGATACGATACTGTATATACATCATCTAAAACTCCTTGGTTTTACATAATCCAGTCATAAAAATGGAGGGACATTTTGTACTTAGTCCTTCATTAGTTTACATTTAGCAAACCAACTACTTTAGTGACACCACAGAATTCATTCATTCATATATATATATATATATATATATATATATATATGGCACTGTTGAAGCCTAGCACTTAAGGTACTGGACTATGGACCAGAAGATCTAGGGTTCAAATCCCACCGCTACCAAGCTGCTGTTGCTTACTAGATAACGATGCTCTGAGGATGATGAAGAAATCTCCTCTGACACGATCTTACTTGAGTGTAAAAAAAGGTTTATTACTAAGAAGGACAGCATCATATCAAGCATCACTCCAAACCCGCAGAAACAGGGATCATATGGAGCTTCAGATACTACACTGCCTTGTTTGAGTCCCTGAGCAAGGCCCCTAATTGCTCGGATTTAAAGATTGTATTAGTTGTAACTCAGTCTGAATGACAATGAATGAATCAGGGTCAATCAGGATGACTCAAAATGCTGGATGTTGGACGGATGTTGAGGTGAAAGAATGATCGTTCTGATGAATTAGGATGAAATCAATTGGAAGTATGAACTATGAATCATTTTTTTTTACCGAAAATCACTGCTTTGTCTCTGTATCTAAAAGATCCCTGCAGTTATATTCCAAAATCCAAAGCAAATGTGTAACCAGAGAAAATATTCATTCTGTATCAGGTGAAAATGCACCTGACTGTCCAATACCAGCGTTAATGCTAATTTGGGCTTGATGAACACTTTTCTCATGTAGTTAATAGCTGTTATATGGGTTGCACCACCAACACACTACCACTCAAACCACTGTTCCTGTTTCCCACCAGATTCAGAGGTGAAGCTGAAGAAGTACTTCTGAAAGTGCTCATCGCTGGCATGCTAGTGCAACTACCCCATACATCTGTACATCTGATATCAAACATGTGACCAAGCTGTGCCGTGTCTCGTTTATGTATGGGTTTGTATGTATGTTTATATATATATATATATATATATATAGATATATATATATATACACAACCCTATGCACTAAAATCTAAAGATATAATCCAAACCATTTTTGTTCTTTTTTTTTCCCTACAAAACATTCGATCTCGACTGTTGTTTCCATGGCAACTAAACCTACTCGGATTTGTGCAAAAGAGAGTTCCTGTACAATAGAGCGAGCTCTCCCACAGAAAACCTGCTCTATCCCGAGGGCAAATTCTGATCCATCACACAGAGTCCAGCTTACGGTCCTGCTCTGGTCGGACAGAACTGGAGCATAATGACTAGAGAAGGAGGACTGGGCTTCAACCTGTTTATTTTAAGACAATATCTACGGCTATTTCAATATTAAAAGTGTAACAAAAAGTTTGTGGAATGACCTGCATTGCTGCCTTACTGCCTTAATCACTTAATTATATTCTGCTTAAAATGCACTGGAAAATCTTGTCGCATAGATTTTTCAACTGTATTTATGCTTTGGCACATCCGTTAGCACTTTATGATTTATACATGAGCTTAACATTAATCCTGTATTAGTCCTCACTGACAAAGTAACGAAAACATCAGATCAGTTATTAAAATGTAATCAGTAAACCACATTGTTGGAATAAGTCGAAGTTTAGAGTAAGAATTATGTTCATGTACAACCGGTTAACTTCTAGATCTCACATCAGCGCCAATCCAACAGTAGTGGTGTATTGAAACGTGCTTTTGAAAGGACTCCAGAATGTAGTTTTGGAAAGACCCAAGACAGCCCCTATTGAGCCCTTAATTATTATTGTTATATTATCAAGAAGTGGTATGTGAATGGATCAGCAGCACCTTGCCTCAACTGGGCTGTTCCTCCCATCAAAAGGATATGGATAAGGGAAAATGCCAGTGGTGTCGTTGAATGACTTAAAGCTATTCACGTACAGTCTATGTGATGACCATCATCAAGCTTTACACAAATTTGGCTTAGCAAGATGGCAAAGATAAAGTGTCAAGATTCTTGTTTGCACTACTGATGCCAAGTGGCAAAAGCTAAAAGTTTTGGGGTTCATGGCCATTTTGCCGAGTGCCGTATTTGGTGAAAATGCTTTACAACACAAGCAGAGAACACACACCAAGCTTACTGTAAAGCATGGTGGTTTCAGCATTACGTTAATGGGGTGTTGTTCTGCAGCAGGGACTTCAGTTGGTCTGGACTGAAAGGAATTTCCTGCCAAGTACACCCAAATTCTTGAAGGTAACCTGCAACACCCTGCTAGAAGTAGTTTCAGCAGGTCATCTGACATATATACGTTTGAAAAAAGCAGATGTTTAAAAATGGCTAAGCAAATACCTCTAAGTGGCCAAGTCAGAACCCAGACCTAAATCTGACACAGTGTCCACAGTGACACTGATTTGTGATATTATGAAACACGGTTGTATTAATGCTATAGGAACATCAAGGCGAGAAAAATGCTGACATAAGACCGTTATCCTGGCCACCTTATACCAAACAATCTGGCTGCTGTGTGTGAATCAACGTCAAGACTTATTTCACTTGAAAAGTTGTGAGGTATACAGTCAAAATCCGTTTACTTCAATGGCCAAGGTCTTTGGAAATGAACATTAGTCTGACATACACATCTAATTCACGTCTGAATGACAGAAAACCGGTACGACCCTTGTGACACCTCCTGGCAGAAAAGAGAATTGCAGTCTTGAAAGGCAGCCAGAGACATGGTATTGTTCTACTTTCTTTTCCTTTTCGGCAAGTGGTTGATGTTTTATAAAAGATACAAAGATATGAATTCGAAGATTGAACTTTACTTTACTGAACGTTTCCATAATTACGCTTTAATATTGTTGTTTCGAAATAAGAGTCCATGTAAGTCAACAGCCTGTTTCACACAACGTAATGCTGACATTCAACAGCACACACCTGTATATTTTTTAATATTATATTTATAAAATATTACATAAAATTATGATCATGTGAGGCTAGTGATCCAATACCTAATGCTCTTCCTAGCTAAATGATGCAACAAGTTTCTCAGATCTACAACATACAAACAAAAAGGGGCGCAACAGACGTGGTGCAATAAAGATCCCAGCAACTCTGAACTCTGCAACGCAGCAGATGCCAATCTTCAAAATCTAGATCAAGATATGGAGCTTGGGAAAGGCCTAGTTACCCCTCCCCATAAAACCCGAACAGTCTATGAAAACAGACAGCAGAATACTTCCGCCATCTGGCACAAAGGGTTGGATGAAAGTCTAAACAGAAGTCTGAACTGATGCTGAACAATACTAATGGTCACTCGGTCCTGCTTTGTATTATTTACCAATGCAGAAGTATGAGACACAATCAATGGTAGGTCAAAAGGGAATGAGGGGTTTAATAGAGCCGATTATGATGTGCCTCAGTGCTCTATTCAGGCATTTTTTACCTCTGTCACAAGTCAAGCAAGCAAACCCATAAACCTCAGGCAGCCTTGATCGCTGCCAGTCTGAAGAACGCTTATGTAATTTCTGATGGATTTTTACCTCGGCTTTAATGAGAGTGGTTTTAGTATTTTTCTTTTTCGCTTTGTTACCTGGCAACAGACTCTCTGCTCTTCACTAGCCTTGACCAGGTCCAAGCCTAAACCGAGTCTTATATAAAACACACACGATGGAGGTTTTGATCCTTAGCAACATGAAACGTTAAATGTTGGTCATTCCAAATTAAACGAATCCCTCATAAGACTCGTGTGCAAAAGCATTGCAATTCACTTGGCTCGCCTTGGCAGTAAATTGATTTTCGCTGTTTCATCCCACCCACATGCCCCTGTACTCTTTATGCTCATTCTCTGAAACCACTCAATGCTCCCAGTGTGCATCCAAATCGCTTCCAGTGTTTGAATGGCTGAGTGATTGGCTGAGCTATAGGGACACATGACAGGAAAAGCTAATATGAGATACACACATGCGTAAGCAATGTCAGAATCTATGGACGTAATGGCAGATGGGGGAGAGGGCACTGGAAGATGGAATCACACCTCCTTACCCAATGTGGGTAAGACTAATGTGCTGAAATTCCTCCTGTGGTGCGATTCAGAGAAAGCCATAATTTGCTCCTGACTTCACAGCACGATTGAGTGTTTTCCTGCTTTAACCCACCTATTTGAAGATCGTGAAAGCTCTAGTAATGCGTTCATGACTTCAGCAAGGAAACCAGCATCAAACACTGGCGAGCTTACAGTTCCCAAGGTTTAACTGGACATGTCAAAATTATTTATAAAAAGTACGCATTGTTTAGCATCCAGGTAACGTTGGGTGGAACAGGACGTTCTGGACATCATCCTCGTCACACAGTCAGTCATTTTGATAGTTTCATGCTAAACACTAATACTGATTAAACCACAATATGAAAACATTAAGTATAACTGACAGTAATTCTTGGAGTGCTTTAGCTGGTGCTGTAAGCTCTAAAGTACAGGTTATTTCTGCTAATGTCACTAAAGTGTTTGTTACTGTAGGTTTAATGAAGGATTAGCTGTAGTTTAACTCTTCCCTCAAGTTGGTCATTTCATTTTTGCGAGATTTCCATGATTGTCCATATATAATCATCATAGTGATTTGTGTGTAAGTGGAGTGAGCTGTAAGCTATTTAGTTCTTTGAAACTTGTGCTTTTCTTTTCTTTTTTTTTACTACAACACAGACACACACACACACACACACACACATGCAATAGTTTATTCTTTGAGGGCAAAGAAAAACTACTATTACTATTAAAACACACACACTTTTAGGGCTGAAAATACTACTTTTACTACTAACTACTACCAGGGTTTTAATACGACAAATTTAAAGGCAAAAATTAAAGAACTATTCAATGAATTCAACATATTGTGGACAGTAGGTGGTACTGTGGTTCTACTATGTATACTATCTCCATTTTAACTGAATTAACGGAATACCTTGTTGCAAATTTCTCAAATGTCTACACCGCTCACAAAAATGAGGGATATTTCATTAGGGGGAATTTTATTTGAAAAAAAAAAAAATCCACTCATTTTGTGAGCAGTATGTTTGTAACCCAACAGAAAAGGCACTAAAACGCTAATGCGCATGTCTACCAACGGATGCTCTGCTAGTTTCCGAAAAGGCGCCATTTCTGAATTTTCAAAAAGCTGTTGAAGGGTGAGAGGAATTTGACTAGGTTTTGCTTGCTAAATTGTGCATTAACAATACATTTTAGAAAACTATGTGACATTTATGATACTTTAATATCCTTAGTATAAGAGGTGTTGAAATAAGTTGGCCAAAATCTGCCAGTTAATTCCAAAGTCCTGGATGCTTTGTGCCAATAAACAAGCTATACTGGAAACACACAAACAAACAACCCTTAACTATCTGGTTGGCCAACTTATTTTATATAAAAATACTATGCACTGTAGGTTTAGACTATATAAACTGCTTTTTTCACCAGGGTGCAAATAGTATACATTGCTAATTACACTAATATACCTTATGGAAGTTGTATATAGTAAATTGAAAGAACATTTATTCAAAGTGCATAAAATAAAAAATAAAA
>JAUZST010009223.1:0-13110 GCA_034779995.1 Parotocinclus haroldoi
TATATATATCTATATAAACAATTTGCAAATGAAGATGCATCAAAGCACCCCCGTTCCAGGATTCACTTTGACTTTGTATGTGCTTGATTACATGTTTGATGAACGTCTCCTATCGTTATCAGATTCACAGGTCCACAGTTACTGACAGTAAAAAAAAAACCTTTTCAGTGAGTTACTTATCTGTCAATTAGCTGCTTTGCTCGCTCTTTCCTACGGTGCAGTGTGTACAATCTCCAGCTTAGCGAGGCCGGTGTTTAATGGGAGGGACCCGGTAGACATGTCGGCGTAGCTTATGAAGTGATCGCGGTGCTAAAGTGCACTTTCAATCTAAAGAAATGCATAAAAGTGGTGATTTGAAAAGATGTAAATGTTCAGTGTAAAAATGCAAGCGTAACATTTGCTTTGGGTGGCACGTGTAATTATTATTGTAAACAAAAGGTCACGCTCTGCTTCTCGCACCGCGGTCATTATCTTTTTGTAGTACACAGATTTTAAAGACGTTACCGTATGGAGGAATGGTAATTCTTTTAAATGTCACTCCGGTCCTCCAGGCTTTTCCAGCAGGCTCTGGTGTATCAACGCATCCTTTGTCTTCGCTCTTTTGTCCTCTTTCTCTCTCGTCTCACCTCGCCACATTTCCATGTATATGCAATTTCCACATGCTCGCAAATGTCAGCTCAGGAAATTACATTTGTCGGCTTTTTCGTCGCATTCCCACAGCTCTTAGAGAGGCGCACAAATGAGGCACTGTAGTCTGTTTGGAATAAAAGTTAATCATTCCTTTTATTTGTGTCACGGCTTTTCACACCTAAAGTCCCCTTACAATAAAAGGCACGAGGTGCGAAGGGTGAAAATAAAAACGCGATAACGTAACGTAACGTAACCTCTCACACAAATCTCATAGAAACTGTAATGAAGCGGCGTTAGAGAAGCTCGAATCGCTAAAGCTAGGCTCTAATCCTGCAATACCAAGAAAACGCTTTGGGAGTACGATTAGTTCCTACATTTTAAAGGCACATATTGTGTTTGTGCTTGCGAACCTGTGTCACAACCTCTGAAATGAGACAACCTAGTCCTTTTTTTGTGGTCTGAAAACATGGGATTTCCTACATCATAAAACCCGACACCACAGAACAATCCTTCCGTTTCCCTGAGTAACTCCATCCACAGTTTGAGAATCGCATTTACACACATGCTCTGATTCGTCTGTGTTCCTGCCTTGTGCCCTGTGCTTCCGGCTAGGCACCTGCGTTTCCCAAAATTGAGTGAAAGACAGATTTTTCTTTCTTGAGGTCACTTTACTGTCTGTTTTTGATGTGTGTTGTCAGAATGCTTGTCTCCAGATTTGTATTCACTCTTATAATACCCCAAAAAAGTTTCATTCAGGAATTCATTCAAGCCCTATGATGCCACCCAAACGTTCTGCAAGTTCTACGGCTAAAGTAGTGTAGAAATACTTCAATAAATATAGTGTTTTGTTAATGGCGGATGATCCTGGAACGTAACCCCGGCCATAAACGAGGGAACACTTTATATATATAATAATTGCTGCAGTTGCTGTAGTCGGTCACAGTTGTGTTTTTAGATCAAGTAGAGGGAATTGGTCAATTGTGAGGAAAATCCTGATCCTGATCAAAAACGCTGCATCATTAGTACTTTGTTGCACCAAATCTGTTTTTTATAAGAGCTTGAATTCTCTGAGGCATGAACTTATCTAATAACAAACAGTATTCATCAGTCCGTCTCTAACTCTCTGTTATTGCTGTTCCCAGATCAGCTTTACAGCATGGAACCTTGTCACTGAGCCTTTTCTTTAATTTTCTCCTGGATTGAGACCTTATTTACAGGTCGTGCCGTTCACATTATATGTCTTTATTGAAGGAAAGTTTTCACGCCCTTTGCCCCATGATGGCAAATCGATGCCCCAGGATGCGTTATCTTCTTAAAAATAACATCATCACCAAACGTCCTTGCAGCTGCTGGAATAAGAAAATAATCCAGCATTTCACTGTAGGCTTTGGGATTTATTGAGGATGTAACGACAGTCGTCTCCCTCGTCCCGTTACCTCACATGCAGCCCCATATCATTGACGACCCCACGAATTTGGATGTTCTCTCCAAGCAGTCGTCTTTATAAATATACCGGCACCAAACAAACGTCCAGCATCATCACCTTGCCCGATGCAGAGTCACAATTGATCACTGAAGATTTCTTTCAGTCAGTCCTCCACAGTCCATTATTGTGTTGCTTTAGACCACTGTAACCTTGCTTTTTTTCTGTTTTTGTGTAAATGATGGCTTTCGTTTGGCTTTTCTGTATTTAAATCCATTTCCTTTAGGATTTCTTACGATCACAGCCATCGATTCCCGTTTCCACTCACTTGTTTCTTATTTGTTTTGTTGTGTATTTTCTGTTTTTAACACACATCGCTTTGAGTTTCTTGACTCCCTGATGTTTTCCTTGGTTCACCTCTATGCTCCTCTTTTACAACCTTCCCATTTTGTTTTAGACATGCCTAAGTGGGAACAACCAACATCTTTTGCAACATTCAGTCATGATTTACCTTCTTGTGGAAGTTTTTAATTCTCTCCTTCATTTCTCACATCTCGCGTGTTGGAGCCATGATTCATGTCAATCCACTTTGTCCAGCGGCTCTCCACCTTTTTTTTTTTGGACGACTAATTAGTAGATTTAATGCCATATCTTTTCCTTCTACTTGATTCAAAAACACAATTGTGACCGACTACAACAATTATATTTCTTTCTTTTTTTTTTATTACTGTTTTCTTAATGCCAAAAGGCATGCCAGGGGTTGTATAAACAGGACGTGAGCTCCTTTTAAAATAATTACAATTTAAACACAATTTAGCACAAGCTTCGAGTTCTGCTCTTAAATAAGACTGGTTGCTGTTCCTGCACTCATGAATTATGCCATGGATATCATGTAGTACTTGCCGCTGGTGCATTCGGGAGTTACAGCCACCAGCACAGGCCTGTAAACCCTCACTTTTCTCTTCCAGATGACAGGAAAATGAGTCTGTGTGTGTGTGTGTGTGTGTGTGTGTGTGTGTGTGTGTGTGTGTGTGTACACCCAGCTCACTGCAGTAATCTCAGAAATGTAGTCGAGCTGAAATAAGATGCGTGCTGTAAGAGATCTTTACTGCTCATGGTTTGCTTACGGCTCACCTGAGGGCTGAGTCAGGGCGTCCCGTTCCCTCACACAGCGACCGGTTTGTTGCTGCATGACTAACGGCTTGTTTCCATCCTTAAATCAGGTTTTAGATGCCGTAATGCAGGACGGAATTTCTCTCAGAGCTATTTCACTGATTATCCGTGGTGACCTGGTGAAATATTCATGGATCTAATTAGCGCACGGAGCCTGTCCCTTAATAAAAAGGGAATGAGATGAAGCAAGTTGTTCTCACAAAAAAAAAAACAGCCCGAGAAACATTTTATAAAAAAAACATGAGGCCGAAAATGAAAAGCAGGAAGCAGATCAGCAGAGAAACCAAACTGGTTAGCGTTAGAAATCACGCTCATACAGTAACTGTTCGTTACTGTTGTTACTGCAGAGACTCTGGAATCTTTATTTGTTATTATTATTATTATTATTATTATTATTATTACTAATATTAAGATGAAAATAATTAAGCAGACACACAGAGGAAATCTTTACACTTGTGCTGTACAGCACTCCGTTTACATTATGAAAGTTATATGCATTTATTAATTAATTCATTTATTTATTTATGCTTTTGAGGTTTGCTCTCAAGTTTTAAGAGTTTAAATTCATGATTGTGACTCGTTAGCCTATAAAATGTTTTTTTCCTGTTTAAAGTATTAATTTATAATTTTTATCCATCAGGTGGATGATTACAGTGGTGCATAGCCGGAGACAGAATGATGGATGGGTGGATGGATGGTTGTGTGAAGTAGATTATTGGATTTGGATGGATTTTTAATTGGGTGACTTGGTATTTGATTGAGTGGATTGAAGGATGATTGGATGATTGGATGAATGGTTGGATGCCTGGTTGGTTGGATGAAGTTTTGGCTAGATGCATTGATGGTTTGTTGAATGGACTGTTGGTTAAAGAGTTAGATGGATGAATTGTTGTTTGATTGGGTGGATGGATGGATGGATGGATGGATGTATGTATTGATTGATTGTGCAAATGCTGTTGTTTGGATGGATGGGCCGTTTTGTGAATAAGTTGATAATTGGATGTGTGGATTTTTAACTGGGTGACTTGGTGTGTAAGAGTGTATGGGTGGATTATTTATCTGTTGGATGGATGGTTGATTGGATGGATGGACTGTTGGGTGGATGAATATATAGTTGGTTGGTTGGATGAACTGTAGGCTAGATAAACAGATGTATGGATTGTTGTTTTGTTGAATATATAGATGGATGGATGGTTGTTTTGTTAAATATATAGATGGATGGATGGTTGTTTTGTTAAATATATAGATGGAGGGATTGTTGGTTTGTTGAATATATAGATGGATGGATGGTTGGTTTGTTGAATATATAGATGAATGGATGGTTGGTTTGTTGAATATATAGACGGATGGATGGTTGTTTTGTTAAATATATAGATGGAGGGATTGTTGGTTTGTTAAATATGTAGATGGAGGGATTGTTGGTTTGTTGAATATATAGATGGATTGTTGGTTTGTTGAATATACAGATGGATGGATGGTTGTTTTGTTAAATATATGGATGGAGGGATTGTTGGTTTGTTGAATATATAGATTAATGGATTGTTGGTCGATTGGGTTAATGAGTGAGTGGATGGATAATTGGATGATTCATTTATTTTATGGATGCAGGGTTGGTTTGATGGTCAGTTGGTTGTGGTGGATGGATGAGTGGATGGATGGATTGTTAGATGGTTGGTTGAAAGGATATATGTTTATATGGAATGTTTGTTTCTAGGGATGGTTGGATGATGCTGGTTCATTTATTCGTTCATATGGTCGGGAGTATCAGCAATCATAACGACTCGTGTAATGAAAAATGTACACCGCTAACGTCAAGCACGTTTTTTTTTTTTAACTGAAACTGCTATTGGCTCGAAGTTGCCTCGTTCTGCACACCCTCGTGTCTGAAGCCAATTGTTGAGGCTTGTCCTGAAGGAAGTGCCTCGTTTCTCAGCCTGACGTGCCATTATGAAGATGCAGCACTCGTTGCTTTACAAGAGTCTGCTTTAAAACAGCTCAGAACCATTAGATGCATGATCACGTCTGCGAGAAAAACATCTTTCTGCTGGTAATTTAGTTTTCAGTCCTTGGTCATCTCCTGACACGCTCTGACGGGATTAAATTGACTGCTTTAATTACACACTGCTCAGGCTTCTCACATTTTCCTGAAACACGCTGTTCTTGATTATGTACGATCACTTTTCTTAGTGATTAAAAATAACTCTGAAGTTTTTTCACCAATACGCTATGGGAATCTGCAACAAAATGTTCAAGCGGATACGTGTTTGGGTCTGATTTACACCTAAGCAGCTCTAAATCCTCTTCTTCTTTTGGGATGAAGGACGTGGGAATCAGTTTGTGCTCCTCCGTAAAACTTCATAATGCTTACATCTGGCGACTGTGGAGGATGAAGAAGAAGCTCAACTTTTCGTGGTGTTCATCATAATTAAGGGAACATCATTGGATAAAAAATGTCCATGTTTGGTGGGTGAAAGACTTCTTTTTAGTTTAAGCTAAGTTTAAGCTCATTAGTATAAATGATGTGTTTCAGTCCACAGTCTGGCTGTTCTTCTAATTTCGATGTGAATTTAAACTAATGAGCAACAAATGTTTTTTTGTAATCTTCCATGAGTGCCAATAATGCTGGAGCTCCCTGTACTTGCTCACTTTTGGGCCAAAAACCCCAAAACGAAACATTTTGAACGCCGCTGACATCGCGCTGAGCAGAGAAGAACGCACAATACACAACTCTATGGACAAAAACAAACAAACAAAAAAAGATTTTCTCAATAACAATAAGGAAAACGTTAAATGTTATCGTACAAGTCCAGGCAGCGGGTGCCAGATCCACTCGAATTACGCGGCGTTGGGGCTTAGGAAGAGCTGGTGAGATGTTTGGCTCATGCAGGTCTGGTGTTTGAAACAGGAAGCAGCACTTTTTATTCTTGCTTTCCACTGCTGGCTGTTTCCGTTACAGGAATTCAGAATGCGTCGTGAGATATTTTGATTTAAGTTGCAGGAAGCCGGGAGGTGGAAGGAAACTGCTTTCCATTTAAAAGGCTTCCGAAGTTTCTGCTGAACATCTGCAGGTAGGCTACGATTCTTTTTTTCACAGTGTTTACTGAACGCTGAAGAAACGGGCGGGCAAAAAAAATCGGACTCAAATCCATAAGGTCTGCTCAGAAACAAAGGAATATGATTACAAGTTCAATATTATCTGTATTTGTTTTAACCTCAGCGTTTCTTTCTTAAAAATCACGCAGTAACCCTACCAAGATACCAACCCTAAATCTTAAACAGAATGAATCTTTTTCTTGAGTTTTGATGTTTATTTCTTGCAAGGAAAACTGTAAGCAAGTAGATTTTCAGGTATGTGCTACCTGGTGTACTGCCTCAATAATCACCCTCACCTTGCCAGCCTCCGCTCCTCTGTTCACCCGCTGCTGAAAATGTCCAACGGGTGAGCAATAAAGGACCTAATAAAGGCTCTTAAGTACCCTCGGCTGAAGTGCCGGTCCATCTCATAGTTCTGTAGACGCACGACACGACCTTGATGGAATCCAGACCCAGACCCAACAACAGGTAAGAATTCAAAGCACTCCAGTTAGGCGGACGCACATTTTTCTTATCAAAAGCTTTATTTATCAAACCAAAAGAATGCACAATTGAAATAACATTTCTATATAAAAAAGGACCGTTAGACTGTTCTACAGTGCATTACAAAACCAGCAAATCGTATACAACGTCGTGGGTAGAAATGGCCCAGGGGGTGTTCCCGCTTTTCGAGGTGCGCGACGTTCGCCTCCTCCCTCTAAACGCCAACAAAATTTCATGTCTACTCTAATTAATAACGCTAGAATTTCAGGAGGATGGAAAATACACACCGGGGAAGCTCCGTTCTGCTTCATTAGCTGATGGGTTTGAATTCAATTCAATGCTACAGTTATTAAACCAAAAACAAAATCACTTTTACAAAATCGTTTTACCTGGGACGGTGGGATCCAGTGGAATGAGGTGCATACTGAGATATCGCCGTCATTAGAAATGTCTAAAAAGCCACATTTAATCCAGGACGGTGTGTCCAAAATGCATTCATGATAACTGATTATATTTGTGATATGTTATGAACATATTATTAATAATAATCCCACTCACTCCTCAGTCTAGATGCCTAATTAACATCAGACAAAGGTTCCAGACGTTGTAAGGCCTTACAGGATGCCAGCTTTATAAGACCCTATAATGCATTATGAATACAGGAACCACTAAGAACGCTCTTGAACAGATGGCTCAAACAAAAGCAAACATTTTTTAGACTCATGCCTGCAGACGTTACGATGCGTTTTAAGAACAAATGTGGCTCTTATACAGGCCTTATACAGGCTTACTGCAGGGTCTTATGCCAGCATTATAAGCAGGTACGATGCCTTATGAAGATAGGAACTGCCAAAAACCCTCCTGAATCTAGTTGCCCTGGGCAGAGGCAGCTGTTCAAGAGATTTTACAACAGGTTACGATGTATTATGAGAACAGTATTCATTCCAAATGAACATTAAAAATGTCTTATGCCAGCTTTATAAGAGGTTAGAATGTATTAGGAATGCAGGAATCACCACGAACACTCCTGAATAGATGGACATCAGTTTTAGAGAGGTTATGAGAGATTATGAACGCCTGAATGAAGGTCTGAATGAAATGATGTCATCATTTAAACCAGGGCTTAGAATAAGGATGTATATTTAGGAGGCGGATCAATCTGATCGGACCTCCCTGATTGGTTGGTTGGTGCGCCCCCTTTGCGAATTGGTCGAACTCTAATCAGTTAATGAATTAATCAATCTATATAAACCGCACACACTGTCGTTATAACTTAAGAGAGGAACTCGAAACCATATATTAATTTTCCAGGTACAAACCCCTCCGCCCACCCTTACTCCCGCCCAGATCCCGAAAAATAACCCCAAAACCGTTGAACTAGTGTTCTTCCCTTCCATTGCTCTATGGTACTGTACAATACAAAAACAATTTTTTTTCGTGTGTCGCTACAGTGATCGTTTGTCCATGGTAAAGTACACGTTTACAGCATACAAGAAAAACATCGGGCCGTCCGCGCCTCGTTGCGGGGCCGCTGCTCCTCGCCCCCTGAATGGTTCCTGGCAGGTTTGCGCAAGTGCAGTTCGAAAAATGAGATACGGCATAAATAAATTCATAAAGTGGCTCGAAAGGAACTTGTAGGCACGTAGAAACTGCTGCTCAAGACAGAGGGGAAGGAATAACGAAATAACGAAACGGAGAGCGCTGTAAACTATCCGTGTAATGAGCGTCCCAACCTGTGTGTTCCTCTAACAGTGAGAGTTACAAACGCTGCTATTTTTACTCTCTTCAAAATAGTCGCAGCTTTTCCTCTACTGCATGGTGTGACCATACATTTGAATAAACGTACAGAATGCTTTATAACACTGGTTAAGGTTAAGCTGCTTAGAGTTTCATGCTCAAAGTAGAGCTTGGACACTGGAGGTTTATTGGAACGGGAGGCTCTTTATTTAGCGCTCCAGGCCTTGCGTGTTCGGACGGTTTGTTTCTTTTTGTAGGAAGAGAAATTCTGCTCTGCTCTGATCAGCCACGAGGGCAGAACGTTCGAGAATGTCACAGAGATCTGCGATTCGGAGGGGTAGGCAGATCTGGAGATCCGGAGACAGGATGGCGTAACGCTGTCGAAAAAAGAACATCCTGAAAAGTGATATGATCTTGAGGTGGCCTGAACTCCATCGGTTGGTTAAAAACTGCTGAGTTTCTCATGAGTGTTCGGTTTTCTTTCCAGCTGTAGAGTGGAATAAAGTTTGGAGCAGAGGAACATGGAACACCGCACAGTCCATCAGGGGTGAGGCCCGTTTCGAGGTGCATGGCCCCTCTGCATGATCAGGTCCCGCCAGTTCGCCCCCGACGTTAAAATGCTGAGCCGGTGATGGCATTCAGCTGCTTCATCAAGCCCTCCAGACTGGCCATCTGTTCACTTAGGTCATCCTGCTCGTACACCTGCAGAAACAAGACCGGAACAGACTACAGGTAACCGTTTAACGACCATCTGATCAACAACCGTTCACTTAATGCCAGAGGATTTAAAAATACTAACAAATCATAATATAATATAATACACTACTGAGCTCTAATGACCATATATGACTGAATATTTCTTACAGATTCCTGTGCTAACTGCTTATTTATGTGCTGCAATACTGATTTATATAAATATATTTTGTCATGCTCTAGTACAGCGCATTTTGCTTTCTGGCCCACATGGTCACCTCAACAGCCAGTCAACAGGGTGGAACCGTGTGCAGAGGCAGGACTTAGAGCTGAGGTTAGTTAATCATCCTTAATGCTATCATCCTTTTTGTTTAAGCTCACGTTTGTACTAGAGACTCTTCTGACTCGGTTGATGTGCTTAGAGACTTTTGTTGGAATGGATTCCAAACATTTTTACCTTGGAGCTTCTGTTATGAGTATCTAAGAAAGGCTGGGGTCCGGAACCATGGATCTACATCATCCGTTTGTTTATGATCCAGTCCCTCTACATTTTTCCCCAATATCTCCTATATCATGAGCTCTGTCGGTTTGGTTTCTCTGACCATGCAGCCACTGATGAGACTAATTTGTGGTTAGTGGTGTAAAGCACCCACAGAAGCAATTAGACCCTTGAGCGATAAACTATGCACACTCTTTGGGGTGATTGCTCACTACTGTCTGGGAGGCTACACGCCTTGGATCCAGTGAAGGGAATGTTTTAATTCTTCTACGGTACACATATTTTGCAGCTTGGACTTCCCAGGGGAGCTTGGCTTTTTTCTCGGGGTACAAACCAGTCACTGGACTCTGAGAGACGAGCGTTTTGTTGGAGTAGTTGGGAGCAGGGTTTTTAGGCAGGGGGACCTCAGCTCAGGACCACCACAGATGCTGAATTGAAATATCTTAATATTTTATAAGCAGGACATAACGATGGTAGGAAAATTGGCAGAATTTCACTGGCCAAGACGAAGGTCAGGCATTAATACTGCAACAGTGCCCGAACAGCGACTGAGGTGTGGAATAAAACCAGATATTGAGAGAGAGGAATGAAATGACCACAGCTGATAGTGGAGAAGATTGCCGGTCTAAAAGGTCAGACCACATTCTGTGTAATTGGTTCGGCCCGTCCCCCATCGCCGATGAGGTCGAGGAACGAGGTTCTCCAGATAAACCCTTGCACACCCATCAGATTCTTAATGCAACCCGGCTCTTTACGTTTTCGTTCTCAGAAGCGCCAGTTCCTAAGAGAGAATCAGCCCCAGCGCACGACACCGGTGCAACGTTGGTCGAGTTTAAAGGGAAAAATCTGATTCCAAATCAAGGACCTGCATTCAGACCGACTCTCTTCTACAGGTTTAACAGAGCTCTAGACCGCAAGAAAAATAAATGAAAAAATTTAATAAATAAACCTGGATAAAATGAAGACAGAAGCTAATATCAGGACTAACATGAGGGATAATGTAAGCACTTCTTCCCATTTAGCCAGTGACTTGACCCAACTTATTTGATGAAAACAAGAGTCAAAGTAGTATATGTGAAATTTCTATTATAAATGTATAATAATGACATAAATATTTAACCCCTGAGACTTGTTTTTAAGTCTTCTGCCACACAACCCTGCATTCAAAAACAAAAATAAAATCAACTGCTACCAAGTGACTTTTAAAGTTATTGTTTCATTTTTAAACCCTGGTTGACGTAATTATTTTTTTCAGCACGAACGGCTCAGAAACTTCCCTCGTTCCACCTAGGCTATTAACTAAAGAGAATGAATTCTACTCCCATAGTTTGTGGCGCCAATTTTTATCCATGTTAGAGAAATCCAGGAAGAATAAAGTAAAAGAAAAGTGAATACGGTCGAGTTCCTGTATTTTTTTCTGCTCCTGCTAATTTCGAATCACGAGCACCAGTGCTGCTTGCTAAAAGTCGAACCGTAGATCCCTGCCATGAGGGAAAACAACACATTAAGAAAATGATTCATCAACATGCAGAGTCACCGATGAATAGAAACACGGACGCAACCGAATCGGAAGTCGGCGTAACCCACTGAGAACGTCAGTCTCTCTTCCACGATGTGCGGTAAAAATGAGTCTAATGCCTTGCTTCAATGCACGAATGGTACCATCTGAAACAAAATAGGGCATGTGCAAAAGTGTAGAGTAACCGTTAGCATTCGGGAATTCAAACTTGCAGGAATGTTACAATCTGAACTCTAGTCATAATGCTTGTAGCCTGGCAACTCTGGGTGCAAGGGCAGGAACAACCTTAGACATGGTGCCAATCCATCGTAGGGCACACACACACACGGTCATGTGCACAGTCACACACTAAGGGCCACTTTAGAGACACCAGTTAACCTAACACGCATGTCTTTGGACTGTAGGAGAAAACCGGAGTACCAGGAGTAAACCCACACAGACACAGGGAGGACATGCAGACTCCACACAGAAAGGACCCAGGCCGCTCCACAATGGGATGGGACCTTTGTTCATTAGGAAACCCCTAAAAAAAGGGTCGTAAATGAGTAAAGAAAAAAAAACTCACGCTTGCGGGGTCGTCCGGTTGTCTCTGCCCCTCCTCTCCAGTTTCCGGGGCAGTTGGAACAGACACGGGAAGTAATGGGGATCTGGCTTTTCCAGCCTGTCCTAATGATGCTGTCTTTACCTGCGGTTTAGGAAGACTGCCACCTAAAGAGAGAAAAAGTCAGAATAAGAATTTCCACTTCAGATGTTTTTTTTTTTTTATTTTAAAAATGGAATCCAGTCCATGTGTTACCTAACCAAACTCCCGATTTATAATAGAATGCAGTCCAGGTTTTGCCCCACCAAAACCCTAAACCACTTAATTGTAAAAGTTCAGCCTATTAAAAAAAATAAAGAAGTAAAAACTCGGAGAACTAATAATTCTTATCCATAACTATCTAAAAGACATCAGGGAAATTATAAAACCTGAAAACCTGATTTTTGAATCACAACTGTTATATGCTACGACCCCTTTATGTTTTATCTCTACTTTAAGCAAAAGTACCGGCACCCATAGCCTAGCAATCACTTAACAATTATTAACTGGTTTTAACAAGCCAAATGATTCAAGTTCACTCACAAACTCTCTCTCATTCACCAGCCTGTTAATACCCTGCACCTGTCTATTCATATTCCTGTGTTCCGTGCCTGAGTGTTTACTTGAACTTTACTTATTTTCCGATCTCAGCTCTGATCTTCACTCTGTTAATCTCTTAACTATTCGCCCGTCCCTTTAAATTCATTTGCTGGATGTCCTGTGTTCCTGAGCTTTGATATCTGCCTGTTTTCACATCTGTCTGGCTGCAATTGAGAGAGAGAGAGACAGAGAGACAGAGAAAGAGACAGAGAGAGATAGAGAGAGACAGAGTGACAGAGAGACAGAGAGACAGAGAAAGAGACAGAGAGAGATAGAGAGACAGAGTGACAGAGAGACAGAGAGACAGAGAAAGAGACAGAGAGAGATAGAGAGAGACAGAGTGACAGAGAGAGAGATAGAGAGAGACAGAGAGAGATACAGAGAGAGAGAGAAAGGGACAGAGAGAGAGACAGAGAGAGACAGAGTGACAAAGAGACAGAGAGACAGAGAAAGAGACAGAGAGACAGAGAAAGAGACAGAGAGACAGAGAGAGAGACAGAGAGAGAGAGAGAGAGACAGAGAGAGAGACAGAGAGAGAGACAGAGAGAGAGTCAGAGAGAGAGAGTCAGAGAGAGAGACAGAGAGAGAGACAGAGAGAGAGTCAGAGAGAGAGAGACAGAGAGAGAGACAGAGAGAGAGACAGAGAGAGAGTCAGAGAGAGAGAGTCAGAGAGAGAGACA
>JAUZST010009224.1:0-13110 GCA_034779995.1 Parotocinclus haroldoi
TGTGTGTGTGTGTGTGTGTGTGTGTGTGTGTGTGTGTGTGTGTGTGTGTGTGTGTGTGTGTGAGAGAGAGAGAGAAACAAGAGTTTATAAGAGTTAATCAGTTGACTCTTGTTTCTCTACCACATTTAATTCTCTGATAAATTAAATTAATAATCAGAATTACCTTGTACCAAATTAGTTGTACTTGGTGTTTGTAGTCATTAAAATAGAAGTACAGATTTATTGATCTCAGTTTAATCGATCCAGGTGACCGTACTGGTGTTACGATTAAACTGTGACAGGTTGGACTGAGCACGGCAGGCTAATGTAAGTTTATTGAAATGATGGGCACAGCAGAAGTGAAGGTGACATTTTTTGGAAGAAAACTGTCCTGGAGTTGCTTGTGCTACGCAAAGTATTTTTGTCTTATTAATTCTCAGAGATAATACGTCTTGACAGAGCCTCCCAAAGCGCATCCATAAAGCAACCCCACAGAGAGCTTTGCCAGGGCTGGCCTTTTGAAGAAGTTATTGCTTTGATGTATGAGGGAGCAGATAAAACAGCGTGGGGAGCCAAGAGTAATTGCACTGGGTCTACCGGGGGACACTAGTTTGCCCACACAATGAATTCAGTCTAAGCTTTTCTCGAGTAAATGGACGCTGGATCAGACTCGGGATGGCTCTGACCACACCACACTACATCTACATGATTAACCTTTTCTCTGGGCTAAAGATTAATTACTGCATTAAGACGTCTTGTTTATTTTCCTGAAATGACAGCAGGTCCATGATTATCGGAGGTCTCACCCCCTTCCTCTTGTTTCTGAGTCACAGCCTATTAGAAGCCTAGCATGCGACTGGTGAATATGATCTGAAAATGATCAATGCCATCTTTCTAGAGGAAAGAAATAGTGCTTTCTGAGAAACACAATTTCGAGCTAATTATTCTTGTGTGTCTGTCTATTTGTTTTTGTTTTTTTCTCCAATATTGCATTTTGAAGTATCCCCTACTGTATGTGAGCAGTTTGTGTATAATATTTGTAAATATATTTATTTAAAACCATATTGTAACACACACACATGTTTATGGACTGCTTATTATAGAAATGGCTGGAAATTGCATGAACAAATTGACTTTCTTAGCAGAATGTTGAAGCAATAATGAAGAAACGGAGAGATTAATGTGTAGATGGGTGCGTTCCAAAATTAAGAATTTTTTTTTCAACATTTATTGAGGTTGGTATTTGACGTAATGTAAGATAAAAGTTAAAGCCATTTAACCAGCTAATTCCTCACTTTTGGAATTGTCTTATTTGTTAAATCCCTCAATTAAATCACATACAATAGAACTGCATCTGTTTTGGTCCTGATACTTGCTTGACAAACTGGTCAACTAGTTCTTAAAACTGACGCTAAACTCATATTTTTAAAAAAAAAACTTACTTTACCCATTTCAGAGAACTGGAGCCCAAATGGCAAGACGACACACAAGCGTTGCAGCGTTAATTACGGGGCTGTGGTAGCCTAGCGGTTAAGGTGCTGGATTTTGGACCAGAAAGCCCAGGGCTCAAATCCCACCTCTGCCAAGCTACCACCATTGTGTCCCTGAGCAAGGCCCTTAACCCTCCATTGCTTGAATTGTAAGGCTGTATGAGTTGTAAGTCGCTCTGGATAAGGGCGTCTGCTAAATTCCGTAAATGTTAATTATGGCAGCGGTTGAGTTTAGTTTAGTTTCACCGATGATAGTACTTGAGACCATAAACAAGGGGTCTCGGTCTTGTCTCAGGTTAAGTTAAGTTAGATCTAAATAAATATAAATCTAAACAAAATCTGTACTCTCAGAGTGTTCAGCATCCAATCAACTTAAACGTTTTGTTTTGAATAATCTTAAGACTTTGTGTGCATTTTCACCCGCTACTGTAGCATGTCTAGAAATCTACAATTATTTTAGCATTTAAATAATAAAATTGATCTAATTGATGTTAATTGTATTCAGTTGACTTTGTGGTGATTCTGATTAAGTTTAAGAGAAGAATAGAAAGAATCCTTAGCATCGTTTGCTCCCAGAATTTACCTTAGTTTAACTAAAACTATCATAAAATATAAGAATTATTAATAATACTTTTAGTCTATATGTAACTTAATGTTATATTTAATCTACCGTGTGATGAAATATGATTTAATGATATGCACGATTAATGTCAGTGACATAATAATTTTTCTATGTTCTACTTTTTTTATTCTTTTATTATAAGAAAAAAGGGAATATTAACAGTTTGTAATATTTTTCTGCTGTTTATTTGTATGGGCTGTAATATTTGAATGAGTTACTCAAGTAAAATATTTAAGTATCAGTACTTTTATTTGGGTAATCTACTGTTTTTGTTCCTCTACCCACCTCTAACTGGCTGTATTTACAGAGAGCAGATGGAAATCATGAGCTTGTGAGTTTTTTTTTGTTTGCTGCTGACTCATGCGTGTTGACAGATTAAGGTTGACATTATAATTGGAAGCTATTGCATGTACTGTTGCTTGCATCGCAGGCTGGATCGTATTGTCTGTTGTTGAAGTGGAAGCTCACTCTGAGAAGGTTTTGTTTAATGGCACTGGAAAAATCAATCACACTTCACAGCGTAGGCATTGTCACTCCGCACAAATGCAACTGCATTGAATGGCCATGTAATAGTTCAGTGGAATCAACTGAGCCTTGAGGCTGTAACAATCATATATGCTGCGTGTTCAATCTGAAACCTTCGAAAAATGCCTTGCATCATTCTTGCGTTCCGTCATCAATAAGTGATGGACGGAAAATGTGCTTGTGCTCACCTGTCATCCTGCTGTTAGTGAGTTTTACATGAAGGCTGAGGGATACCTCATCTGCTAGCACGTGCTGTCTGCGCCCGTGATGGCGATCTTTCATCTAATAAATTGTCTATGTCACGTCTTTACTCTCTCACAAGTCATTTTGTGTGAAATGCAATAACTGCAGTGGATGAACTCCAGTTCAGCAGGGACCGTCCTACTACTCTACATAACTGTTCTCATCCTATAAAGGCAGTGGGCTTAACTCCACAGCTTTCATAGCTAACCGAGAACATGGCTGCTCTGAAAAGTTTTGGTTTTCATATGAGCTTTAGTTTGACTTAAGTGTTGTTATGGAGCAGGTGGTCATAATGGTTTAGATCATGTGTAATTAATAACCATTTTTTCCCATAAAGGACCAATCAATAGGCTAAATATTATATATCTAGTCTTCTGAATCACACTCATTAGTAACATTCTTCGTTGGGGAACGTACCCTGAAAATAAAACGCGCACAGATGAATCACCAACCTAAAGTGTATGTATAGTAGGTACAGTATGAGCAAACTTATAAAACATGTTTACAATGATGAGTACATGTATATAAACAAAAAAGACTGCTAAGTATTCCTCCAAATGGATTATGAGAGGTGGTAATAATAATAATAATAATAATAATAGTGCCGTCTAGTAATGGATTGTGTGGTTCCTAATGGGAAATGGACTTAATCTATATATTATATATATTATTATATATATTTATACATGTGACAACAACTACAGAGCTTGAATGAATGTAACCTGTTCCACTATTTAAGGATTAGAAACATTGTCTCCTGCTTTAGATACAAGCGATCATTGGGATTACCCAAGTACATCTTGGCTCCAGCTGCTTTGAAATATTTTATTTTGTGACAGATTTACTGCTTCATTTGGAATTCCTGGTTATTAACTGTTATATAAATCTATATAATGGGAATAAAACCGTTCTTGACATTTTGTTAAATGAAACCAAGGTTGTACTCCCAATAAGCGACCTGTAATATGCCTGGCCATTTTTAACTTCCAAAGTCTGGTTCATTTGACCGTGATCCCCAGCTACCGAACCTGGGCAAAGTATGAGTTCAAATATGCTCAGGACTGCTAGAAGACATGTGGCATGAGTCAGTCGGACTCGGACACTGCCTCCATAAAAATGTATCTTGCTGTCAGATCGAGCAGCTGGAAATCACTGCATTGCACAACAAATATTTAAGTTGTGTGTCAGGGTTGTGTGTCAGTGCTACCAAAACAACTCCAAAAAACCACAAAGTAATACAAGCACACCCTTCTACACAGTCTATTAACTGAACCACTAAAGTCATGACTGCCCTTCCTTGAAAATATACACGTATTAAGGCAAAGCCCTTTCACAAACCATATAAAGTGTTTTTTTTTTTGTTTTGTTTTTTTTTACTCAGTTGAAAGACCCTGTCAGGCTGTTAGCAAATCTTTTAATTGTTTAATGTCAGCATGGTTAACTTATAATCAAAGCATCAATCATTAGGCATGAAAGAAATCACCACGTATGAATACACCATTGAGTTCCACTGCTTTAATATTATATAAAGTACACTTGACATGTTGACTCTTTCATGCAGTCTTTAGTGGTGTATTAAATGCTCTTTGGGTCACCCTGAACATTGGCAGCCAATTTGGTGCTGACGAAATGCTTTCAGTACTTACTCCAAGGATCTGTCCTCTTACACAGCATGTGCATGGGCTCAGCATTCAAGCACAAATGCAGGTTTTATCTCACTGGGACTGAATGAACGATAAATAAATGATGGACAGCATACTCTCTAGGCTAAGGTCATAAACCTTAATTTTCTGCTTAAAAAAAAATCACTTAAATATGATCAGTTTGCTTTAATTTCCCTCTTGGCCAAGCTGAGGTCCCCTCTCCTGTCTTTCTGCCTGTTTCATCACTCTGTTCTGCTGCACTACAGCTGGCCAGTCCTCGGTGGTTCCAGCTGTGACATGCCTGTCACTCTGACCTTGAATCGCTGTGCAAGGCAGTAAGCAACCAGAGACAGCCAGTGACAAATTAACGCTGCAGTCTTTCGTCACCGAGACAGCCATGCAGAATACGACTGCCCTGGACTGAATGTTATAGATAAAAACAATAAAATATGTAGCATTGTCACTTTCAGGCAGGGAATTGAAAAGGCTGCTGGTATTACTCTTCGATCTGAAAGGTGACTGGCTAAGAGCGCGATAAAAAAGCTCAATGAGAAATGCTGATGCAACTCGGCGAGAGCCCTATTCATCACCTTTGTCAACATTAAATCACAGATGGAGCAAAGACAATCAGCCCGTAATATGCTTGTGGAAAAAGATAGGCCGCAGCCCAGCAACTTCACATCGACCGGTGTTTTTCATCTCCACTTGGAGTGGGTCTCCTGGAAAGTCGCAGCCAACCAGCGGAGTAATTTCCACTCCACTTCAAAATGCTTTTCCATTTTCATGAGTTTCTGCGAGCTTATGGTTAAGTTCGTAATCAGCCTCAAATCTAGCTTGAAGAGAAAGAGAAACCTAATTTGATAAGGAGGTAATGAAGCTACACAGTAATTATCCACGATAACCTATTTGTGGCACTGGTTGAGCAGTGATGAGAATTCTATTTAGCATAGCTGGCTGATTCCTCTATTTTGATCAGTGAGATTTGTTTTGTAACCCAGGCCAATTTACTTTGAACTCCCTAAGATGCCAGGCATCATTACGTTGAGAAACTTCAAATACCCTCGCGGGACGTGATGATTCAGAGCGAGCAGTATTAAATCTCCACTGATGGCATTGCCATTATGCACGCCGTTCTCGGATTTCTTTTCTTTCTCCAAAGTTAGCAACCGTGTGAAATGGAAAAACAGTTTATGCTGAAAATTAAAATAGATGAACCTAGTCTGACCAGAGACATCCACTAGCTACCATTGGTTGCCATCGCAATAAAACACATTATTGCTCAAGTTTTAAGTTGGTCATGAGCCCCAATCAGATGAGACTAGGATTACATGGCTTATTTTTAGTTAATTTTTCCAGAGGTAGAAAAACAAAGGCCAGAATTGCGCTCTGTTTTTCACCAAACTCAGAGATTCTCCAAGACGGATACGAGCCGTTTAACGACCGCATTACATGCTGTGAAACAGGACGTTGACCAATATGGTTGCTGACCGGCCAATACCGTAGTCATATAGTCTATTTAATGTAAATATAAAGGGTATTTTTTTATAAGAAAACTACATCTGAACGCTGCCATCTGCACCGCATCTCCAATGGCACTCGGGGATTGTTACGAGAGCATGTCACTGAAAGCCAGCCATATAACTTAACATTATGGTATGATGGCCCTTTTGTTTGCCCTTTTGTTTGATGGAAACCAAAAATGCTTTATGTCATTTAGCAGACTGTTATCTACAGCGATATATCTTAGCGTTTCAATCTTGCTTTTTAAGAAATTGTGGGTTAAGGACCTTGTGAAAAAGACGGACGATCAGCCAGATCAGTCTTTAGATTCGCAGTCGCTGTGAACCAGTTTATATAGGTTATAGGCGCGTGCGTTAGACGACGTTTTTGACACGGCACTCTGACGTTGCTCTCATGCACCCCGTGTTTGGGAGGAGAGAGTCAATTCTGGCAGATCTTCTTAAATGCAGATGAACGTCGAAGACCATACAAATCTACAAACAAATTCTTTAAAAAAGGTAATTGGACAAATCTGAATATGCCTCAAGTCTGGCTGGATGTGGATAAAATCTGTAATTTTGGACGGAATCTATCGTATGATTATTCCTTCCCCAATTCTTTGGCCTTGAGGTCATGCCTCTCCTTGTTTTAATAACCTGTTTTACAGATTCCACCAGTCTCCGTTGTTCCTGTGATTTTTAGCGGTTCATATACACATGTTGTCCTGATGTCCTGATATTCCCCAAATCTTTCCAATTGAGGTCTAGTTCCTATTTTAATTCTTACACAATTAACCACTTGCAGACACATGTTTTCAGTTCAGTTTTGTCTTTTAACACTGCTCTTTCCATCTCAGTCAGACTAACAACCTTTTTTTTAATGCTTCATTTCTCTATTAACATTGAATGGCAAGCTTATAATATGCAAGTGTGTGAGGATTTAAGACCGCACCTCATAATTATCACTCTTGCATCTGAAAGGTGGCTGAGGTCGTAAGATAAAAGTTGAATGAGAAATGCTGATGCAACTCTGGTTAAAGCCTTATGCACTTTTATCAACGTTAAATCTCAAACCGAGCCGAGACGAGCGGCCTATAAAAAAGGCGAGCTTCCCGGCAACTCTTGTTGTTAATCATCTCATTTTAGAGTGAATCTCCTGGAATGTTGTAGCAGGATGAAATGACACTAATCACCACTGGCTAGACCTTCCAACTGCCATTATCAGACCTTATCAGTCCATTTTAAGTCCTATTTTTAGGTCCACCTTCACCTGGCCTCTAAGTAGACATGGCTTTGATTTAATGTTTCATCCCACACTATTATAATGATAGCATTTATAGTAGATAGATATAGATAATAACATTTAGAGTAATGCTGATTTCATTTAGGAATTGTCAAAATGGAACATCTTAAGGATAGATCAAGGCCGTAGGAACAGAACGGCATTTAATTTTAATTTGACAAGAATTATGGTACTGTCAGACATTGCTAATTGAAACGGCCTCTTACAGAAAACAGAAGCAGGGTTCCTGCCTTGTTCTTTAATTTTGAAGCCTATTTAGTTCCAAATATATTAATATAAATAGTGGTGCGGGATTTTCTGGTAGTTCTTCTGTGGATCAGGTGGTGGGTCGGCTGTCTTGTGTGCTGTGCCTCGTTCCTCGCTTGTATTTTGTATAATCGCTGTCTGACATTATGGCTGTGCTAACGATCCACTTTGATTTGAAGTACACCTGCTTTTTTTTACACTAATTGTCCAAGTGTGACAGTGTGTAATATAGGTGTAATATACTGCTCACAAAAATTGGGGGATATTTAAAAATGAAATTTTCCCTGGTTTATTGAGGGAGTTACGTTCCAGGACCACCTGCAATAAACGAAAATCGGGCGAAGTAGGGCCGCTATATTTATGTAAGTATTTCTACACTGTATTCGCGGTAGAACTTGCAGAACGTTTGGGTTTCATCGCAGGGCTTGAATGAATTCAGTCTATAATGAAACTTTCACAAACTGCAAACACAAAACCGCAGATAAAAACTCTTACTTCTCGTTTTTGGTGAGTATTCATCCGCTGAGTAAATACGCTATTTACTGTAAATCATAATATTTTATGATTTATAACTTCTTTATGGTTAGAATTAATATTTGTAATAAATATTTCCATACATTTTGTTATTTTTTCATGTAAATGTTCAGCAAAAACCCCGCAAAACAGCAGAAATCTGCAATAGATTTTATCCGTTAATGTTTTTTGAAAACATGCGATGCGATGAGTTTACGAAAGGTGAACCCCGTAGTGGCGAGAGAACACTGTATCCCCTAATTTTTGTGAGCAGTGTAGAACCACGTTAGTGTTACAATTATGGACTGCAGTCCATCTGTTTTCATACTTTTATTCCCATTTACACTGTTCTGGTCCCTTGATTGTGAGGTGAGGTACATCAAATGTGTTTTTGTTTTTTTTTAATTGCATAGCGAACATGCAAGCAAACTATACTACATAATTCGTCCTGTGTAATTTTAATATTTCTTTATTATTTAATATTCATGAAGCCATTTCATGCGTAACTTAGTAAAAACCTGAACTAATGGCTAAAATCCAGGTTAATTTAGTGACTTGCAAACGCAGAGCTTTAGTCCAAAGCATGTTTGGTTGTTTCCGAGACCTGCAGTTTCCAGGTTTTACCTTCAGCGCTAATTTAGCTGACCCATTCCCGCTTGTGAAATGAATAGCACTGGTTATTAAAACTGACAAGATTAATTAAACGGACATAAATTAAAACATTAAGAATCTAACAAACGAGAGCAACAGGGCATAATTAACTGCACAACTTGGCATTCAATCGCGGTACATTCTGTTAGAAGGGAGACGGGAGGAACACACACTGGTTTCAGCCCCCTCGGCCTTGTTGAGATGTTTGGGTTGTTTCTGTGTTAATTGTGTATAGACCTACCATGTAGGCGTTTATTTTGTTGCCCCACCACTGTAGATAAAACTTTTTAGTAATGTGTAGCAAAATCAGCTGAACACAGACACCCATGGCAAGGGTGTTTCGACTTGTCTTACTTGGGGGGGCACGTCTATACCCCTCTGCCTGCCAATAGGTTGTAGGTGCGAAATGTCGGCAGTAATTGTTTTGTGTCCCTACACACCCCCCCCAAAAAAATATTATTTGTATGTGTATAAATTTGAATAGTGAATAATTTTAGTAATTTTTCTTTTCTAATTGATAGCTTAGCCCCTAATGGAATATCCCCTAATTTTTGAGCAGTATGTTTTCAATGTATCATTTTTTTTTTCTCTAAAATATTAGTTTTAAAATATGTTCTCTCTTCTGTTTGGTTATGTTATTTATGCTATTTTTTGGCACTTTCACCCTAGGCTTGCTCAGTGTGGGATTGGCCTTAGATATTAGAAAACATAAAAAGCTGCTTTGAGACGGTGCTCCATTGTACAAAGCTTTATAGAAATACATCTGACTTTGACGAATGACAACTGTAGAATATAACAACCCACATTTACTCTTAAATGTACTTTAATAGCCTTGTAAGCACTTTTGTAATTGCTCTGGTAGTGTAGTTTAGGAACTTTTTGTGTGAGAAAATGTGTACATAAAGTGGGTTAAGGACTGAGCCATTTCAGTAAGATGATTATAATTCACACTGTATACGAAGATTTAAATAAAATCTTGATCCGAAAGAGCAGAAAAGCTGTATCCGACCATGTTGTTTCATATTTCATGCAAGAACTGGGAAGCATAAATATGCTGTCAGGTGCAGAACGGTCCTGGGTTCAATCCCAGGGTGGGGTGGCCTTGGTGTCTGCATGGCCTCGTTGTGTCCGTATGGGTTTACTCTAGCTACTCCAGTTTCCCCTCACAGTCCAATGACATGCGTATTAAGGTTTATTGATTACGTTAATTCATTAGGTTAATCGATTACTCAAATCGTTGACGTTGACTAGTCTTGAGGTTACCCCGCTGAAACCGATGTCAAATCACTGTCACACCGCGCTGGAACTTTTTCTATCCAAACGTTTCGTAAATGCTCCGCACGAGTCCATAAGTCGTGTTTCCATCCACTGCATTATTTAGGCAAAGAATCTTCAGATGATGTAGGCTACTGCAATTAAGGGTGGTACTGAAGAAGCAAAAATGGAGGAATTGAACTTGAATGTAAATTTTTGCTTTGAGAGGAACAACCTTTGCAGCTATTTCCAATCTTCCAAACTTTATGGCAGTGTTCTTTGGGGCGCGGAGTCACTGGGCAGGAAGAGCAGTGGTCCACCTAAAATGGTTGTGCGAATTGGTTTGCCCTGCAGCATACGTGAGCTGTCTTTACCAAATATTATCTTAATTTTCTTCTCTGCTTAATCAGGTACATTACAAAACAGCCACGTTACATCATATATAAATGTAACAATACCTATTTTTGTTTTGGTTTTGGTCTGATATAGCTTAATGTCCAGTCTCTCAATCAGCGAAATTAAAGTTTTTTTTATGTATTGAGCAGTAAATCGAATGCATTTAATGTGTTCTTCTGCTAAAGACGAACAACAATCATTTGAATAGTTTGAAAAAAAAAAGAAAGAAAAGAAGACGGACATTTTCTTTTAAGATTCAGTTGATGGTTCTGCAACCTGTAAAATAGCCAATCCACTGACAGGCCTCAATTCCCCATGCAGACAACATGTAAGCTCTTTACTGGTGGAGTCCAGACTGGGAACTGAACCAGAGCTTCTGAGGGCTGTGAAATGTCTGCCTTTGGACCACAGTGCCACCCTTTTTACCCAATCCTGCGTGAAACGATGTACAGCGTGCAAAAAACTTTAGTACCACAAATGAGTTTGCAAGCGATGCGAGCTGTGCACGTGTGCTCCAAATGGTCAATTAGAAATGTGCTTGTTTGTTCCGAGTGAGTGTGTTTACATGCCTGCTGGTGTTGTAGCCGTACACTGATTTCAGCAGTTATTTATTGGGTTTTATTGGTTATCCCCACCGACTTAGACACGGGGCATACTAGAAACGGCTACACCCACTTCCAGTCTGTGTTTTAAAGACAAAAACCATGATCTCTGAATCAAATGTCATCATTTCTTGATCACCGTGTCTTATAGCTCATACAGTATGATGTTTGTGGTGATTTATTTCCTCCTGGTTGAAGCCCATTGATCCAGAAATAATGAAGTTTGTTCAGATGGCACATCAACGATCTAAGCCATTGTATATTATTTTACCACAGAAGGGTCTGTGCCGGACTAGTGTGTTTCTTTTTTCTCATAGTAGAGATTTTACTCTGCATGTTTGCTGTCGGCGTTTTAATGAGCCCTGCAGATCCAGAAAATTACAGATTTCATTTCTTTAGTCTGACTTGGTGATGAATTTTATTCATCCTGAATTCCTGGAAAGTTGGGAAACTCTCATGAATGCTTTCAGTTTCTTAATAATCTTTGACAGTGATCATGGCTTCAGCATATACACTCACCGATCACTTTATTAGGGTACACCTGTGTTTCTACACTCATTTCCACTTTCCATATACAAGAACCTTTGTAGTTCTGCAATTACAGACTGTAGTCCTGTTGCTTGTTCTCTCTACTGTTCTCTAATGGTCAGGGCCAGCACAGATACTATTTGGGTGGTGGATCATTCTCAGCACTGCAGTGGTGTGTCCATGGGTTATGCTGTTATGAGTGGATCTGACGGATCAGCAGTGCTGCTGGAGTCCATCGGTGCTCGCAGGAGGCTGCCTATAGGATGTTGGTGGGTGGTCATCATTGGCTGACTATTTTAGTGTTAAAGTGTTAAATTTATTCATATATATATCATGTATAATGAATGATGATGATTCTAAAGTGATTTACAGCTCGTGGTGAGAGTGGTAACAACGTACTAACGTTCCAATATTTGTAAATGTCTTGTGTATTTGGTAAAGTTGCTGTTCCAAGTTAGTGAGCCTCTGAAATCTGTTTAATCATACACTGAGAGGAACAGATCTTTCTTTAGATGTTCACACTCAGACTTTGCCTGAGATCTGTGTCGTTCTGTTCATCCCACCTCCAGTTCCATCTTAATTAAATTAATTAAATCTTGTGGGATCACATAAGAAGAATGAACTAATTCGTTATTAGGATTTAAGAACTGCCAGTTTGCTTTCACACCTACACAGTAGATTGTTATATCATATATTCAGTATTTACAGGCTTGTGTTTTTCTCTAATTGTATGAACCGCAATTTATAAGTAATAAATGCCGGCCTTTTTAAATGCTTCTTGCGGCTGGATATCCTGTCCTGTGTAGTTACACCCAAAAGTATTTCAAATGGCCTTCATCCTTCTCCTTATTCGGTGGAATCCGTGTTTATGCTTCATTCTTTCTAAAAAATAAATTTAGCAAACCGTCTAGTGCCTTGAAACAAGGTTTTTAAAAATAAAGGAGCATGCTTCATTTAAACTGCACATTTTGCACACTCCCAATTTTCCTCTCTCAACTCTTTTTATTAGCTTAACTCCGCCTGCCTGCTTGCTCTTATATGCGGCCGGCCATGTGTTACTCCTTGAGCCAGTTCAAACACAGAACCTCAACATCAGTCCCTCAGTCCCTCAGCATACAGTATCTCTAATAGCAAGCCTCAGTCTGCTCTGTGCAAAGAGCAATGTTGACACAAGTGTTTGCAGAAAAAGAGTGCCCATCTTATTATCTTGTGCTTGGCATGAACAGGAGAGCGTATGGCTACAGAGAAGCATGACTGCCTTTTGTTTATACAGCTAACAAATCCGTACGGCCAGTTCCTGAACATCATTGTTGTCCATCAGGCTGGTTCTGATAACATGCAGGCATTCCACTCAAAAGATTGCATCATGAAATTAAGAAGTCAAGACCGACTATCTATCTATCTCTCTCTCTCTATCTCTCTCTATCTCTCTCTCTCTCTCTCTCTCTCTCTCTATCTCTCTCTCTCTCTCTATCTCTCTCTCTCTCTCTATCTCTCTCTCTCTCTCTATCTCTCTCTTTCTTTCTCTCTCTCTCTATCTTTCTCTCTATCTCTCTCTATCTCTCTCTCTCTCTCTCTCTCTCTCTCTCTCTTTCTCTAGCTCTCTCTCTCTCTCT
>JAUZST010009225.1:0-13110 GCA_034779995.1 Parotocinclus haroldoi
ATAATAATAATAATAATGAAAATAATAATTTAAAAAATAATAATAATAATGACAAAAAATAATAATAACAATAATAATAATGATAATAACAGCAATAATAATAATAATAATAATAATAATAATAATAATAATCATAATAATAATAATAATAATAATAAGCTGAAATAGACTGGTGTGATATAGATTTTAGATGTATTATTGTTATTGTTGTTGTTGTTCTTCTACTACTTCTTCTTCTTATTATTATTATTAGTAGTAGTATTATTATTATTATTATTCAAAATAATAATAAATCAATTAATTACATTATTAATAATGTAGTTACTATTATTCATTATTAATTAAATCATTTATTTTCCTAAACATAACATTCACAACATATGTCTGTTGTGTTAGCTTTATATTTCCCTTCTTTGCATTTCATACTTTTTTTCTGTTTTTGTTCCTTTTTGTTGTTTTATTTTGTAACTTTCTTTTTCCTTCTTTATCGCTGAAGCACGAGGTCAAATCGAAATTCAGGTAAAGTCTAAATCAGGTCACTCCCAAACTGCAGCAGCTTATCTGTTCCACCTCAAGTCAGTGATGACATTCAGGGGCACTATGTGGAGCCATAAATGGGCTGAATTACCCATCAACCCCATCAGTGGGGAATTTAGCCATTTGTCTGAGGCACTGTCCAAACAAGATGAGCTGAGGCAAAAATACTTGCGAACAGGCCATGCCTCCTTCACGGAGACCACGCCGCTTTTACCAAGATGCCACTGATAGCATCACGTCAGCCTTTTTACCTGACAGATTCCATTTCAATTGCTGGGAATACTTGGAATGACGCCTTGGATGTCATGCCGCTTGCCATATTTTAGTGAGATGGCTCTTAGACGATGACTCCTTTAGTGGGGCAGACAGCTTGAGGCCACGCCTCTTTCACTGGGACTGACAGTCTAAAGTCCTTTACTGGGACTGACAGGTGAAAGGAAGCCCCTCTTTCACTGGGATTGACAGTTGCAGAGACCATGTGTTTTTTACCTGGACATATGTCTCATGGGCCACGCAGTGTTCCCTGGACCAGAAGGCTCAAAGGGAGCATAGATTTCACTGGGACTGAGACTAAATAGCTACGCTAAAATTAGGCAAAGAGCAAGTCTCCTAAAAAAGGCCTGTGCTGCCTCAGGTAGTAACAGCTTGAAGTCCATGAGTTATTGGATGAACCCTATAGGTCGTACCTCATCTTAACATCCCACAGTGTCTTACATTTTTAGGCCACAAGAGGCGGGTAAGGGTGGACTCCAGCATTGCATCAGCGCCTGCAATGTTTTACACACCAGGTTTCCATTTAACAAAGCAGAACTGGCTTAAATCTGCTCGTGTCCAGCTGGGGAGCCTGGAACAAAATACACTGGATTCTGAGCTGCAGGATTCGTTCTTTCGAGCTGTCTCAGGGTAATATGTGCCTTTCAGGGAAGCGACTGTACAATTAGAGTTAATCAGTGAGACACCATTACTCCTGCAGTCAATTGTGCATGGTCGGTGAGTGACAGATATCTTAACACTCTGCCGTTCAGTCCATGACGTCGAAAGAAATCTGCCAAGCGCTTAATTTAGGAAGCACATTCTTGGCAGGTAGTGTACGATGCTGTCTCTTAGAACAACAGAAGAGGTTGTAGAGGTTGCACTCTGTACATTGATCGATAGTTTCGAATGTTTTTTTTTTAAAGCTTTGTTCATTCATACCATTTTAACTCAGTTTTCGATCTGAAAACTGGTATGCGTTCCGAACGGTGCAGAGGCGGAGACAAACTAAACTAAAACTAAAACATAACGAGACAACAGGCAGGCAGGCAGGATCAAAGGCTGGAAATGACAACAGAAGACGCTACCTCACCTGTGTCAAACACAAAACAAAATCCAAATCACAACGGGTAACAAAGAAATAGCCCTCGCTGATCCGGGACAGGTGCGCACAATCCAGGCAGGCCTGCTCCATTTCCAGGCGTGACAGTACGTGGATGGTATGGGATGGGATGTGGGGTTTCGATGTTCAAATTGGTCTACAGTTGGTTGTTGGTCTATTAGGTTGAATTGCCACTTAGAACTCAATATAGTGGACCTGTAAAGCATCTCATATCTCAAACTTCAGAACGTTAAGAACTGTAAGCAGTGTATCTTATAAAACACTATTCAGGCCTAATGGTTAAAAATCTGGTCTTCTAACAGAAGGTTTGAGGGTACAAATGCTGGTTCTGCCAAGCTGCAACAGCTGGGTCCTTAGCCAGAGTCTTAGGCTTCCACTGCTTGGCCGGATTCACTCGGGATAATGATATCCACAAAATGTTGGAACTATAAAGCGTCCTCAACCAAAGCGTCCAAATTAGTTCACGGGTGTCCCAATTGGCTACGGACAAGATTTATCGTTTAACTCATTGGTGGACCAGGTGTAGGGGGTCATAGAAGAGCTGACAATGAATATTAAATATTTATGACCCTCTAAGCTTGGTGTCGGGGCGGGTTTAAGGGTCTGTTACAGAATAAAATCTGTCAGCTCACTTGTGGAAATCCAGAGTTGGCGATCATAGGAGCTTGGTAATATACAAACTTTCCATAGTTCATTTAGAAAAGTTGCGTTGCACTAAAAACAGCTTGAAAACCATTTTTAGAGTCTTGGAGTTAGAATCAGCGTTGATTCCAAGTAAATGCAAATATGGAAATCAGCTGGTCACAAACTGGCCAGGATGCTTTACGATTTGACACGTGTTGTAAGTAAGTACATTTATATACTGAATATAAAAACTTACTACAGAAATACACAGCCTAATTTACAAAAAAAAAAACAATCACAATAACAGGCTGGGTGCCATCAAGTGAAGAACCCAGTATTGGCTTCAGCACTGGCATTCAGATGATCCTACCGATGGCAGATGAAGCAATTAAAAGAAGCTTATAAATAAAGAATGTGAGCCCTTAAAGAATTGTGTAATACAAGTAATACTATTAGCGAGCAGTTGGAACAGAATGCCTCACAGGTGGTATTTGCATGAAGTCTCTGAGCTGGAGAACAAAGACTTATTTATGCTGAGAGAAAATGCAAAGCGGGAAAAGACGATTGAGGTGAGAATAATGAGATCGATTTAGCCTGTTATTTACCAAAGATAGTAGGAATGCGACGCAACCCATTCTTTATTGTCACCTTTTAAAAACCTCGTGACCGTTAGAGGCTCGTCGGGTGGGGGGGGACGGAGGATCTAATTAAAGTGGCACATTAATTCCAATTGTGGGAGACGGTCCAAGATGAAACTTGCTCGTGCCATGCTTGATACATTGAGAGCGCATCGATTCTTTTGTCATCAGGATGGTGCAGGCGAATACGAGCCAATTTTGTGCCAGCGCTGGGTGAGTCACCGGCTATGACTTTGATATAGGATATGACCAAAAGTTTGCGGACACGGCTTGCATTAAGTGTCGTCTGATAGGTCTGGAATATGAAACATAGCCGGATCTAATCTCCCAGTGTGGGATTTTACAGTCTATTAGATTTCCACCGCTCCAAAATGTCAACATTCAACATTCTGCTCTGCCCTATTAAAATAAAGTTCATAAAAGATTGGCTTGCCAGTGCTGAATATATAATGTGGCAGCGTTTCGTTGATCCTTGATCGAAATTTAATCAGACATCACTGGGTTTAACTGTGAAGGCCAAGACCGAAAATGTACAATATTTAGTTTTTTTTTCACCTATACACGACAGACGCAATGGGATTCTTTCGAAATTTCACCACCTGGTACAAATGTGGGGTTTGTTTTCTACCTCCAATTACGCCTTCTATCAGAAAACAGCAATACCGGCTACAAGAGTTTTAACATTTGTTTTATTATTATTATTATTCTTTTAAGCGCCCTCATTTAAGGTACATCTAATCCAATGACAAATCAAGTATAAGCTTGCGCTCGAACGTAATTTGTTCTTAATCATTCATTTCAACGTAAGTTTTATTAACGTTGTCCTGAACCTGATTTTTTTTTTTAATTAAATGGCCCTGTGGTTCTGAGAACTAGAGAGAACAACAGAGGGTGAAGGAAGGTGACGATGAAAACACCATGATTCTACTCAGTCTATGAAACGTTTGAAAAGGCTGAAGAACAGGAGATTGAACCTACAGAAGATCCATCATGAGGTGCAGATTTGGTCTTGATTGGTCAGTGAGGTTCTGTCTCTAGCAAAAGTTGTGAAGCTGCTTCAGACGACGTCCGAAAAATCGTGATTGGTGTGAACAATGCCATCAATATAAACAAGCTTGACTTTATTGTTTTTTAAAGAGTCACAGATTATTGTTCAACATAAGAACCTGACTTCAGAGTCAAGTCTCGCATTTTACTGGGAAACATTCTCAGAAGAGCGAAGGTTGTTGTGGCAGTGAATTATGAAACACTTGTTACGTTTTTAGGTGTCAAGCAACATTTGCCTATTGTGTGTGTATATAATGTCTGTTTGTTCAGTTCAATTTAATTCCCGTGTATTTCTAGAGCGCTTTTTACAACGGAGCGTCGTCCCAAAGCAGCCTTACAATATTATATGATCTTAAAAGGCCGATCCCAAATTGAGCAGGCCTAGGGCGACAGTGGCAAGGAAAAAGTCACTGAAAGTAGAAGGAAGAAACCATGGGAGGAACCAAGACTTAAAAAGGGACCCGCCCTCCATGGGCGGCCCGGATGTTCATTAAATAAATACTTAAAAGTATATTAAAGTCACAGTAAAAATAAATAAATAACATAATCAATATCATTAATACTATTTAAGTTAGTAATAAAATAAATGACACGACAGATTTTAAAACAAAATAGATTTTAAAATCAGTCCTCAGTGGGAGGTCCTTGGAGGCACATCGTCTCCTAATGGCTAAACGACGGAGGGAGTTCCTGCACTCTGGTGGGACTGGGTTCTGTTGATGAAGGCCAGTAGAGTGTGTGGTGCTGGAACTGGTCAAACTGCAGCTTTGTGGATTTACAAAAATTGAGTTTCCCTTACAATTTACTCCTGAATATTTATGCCATTGTAATAACAATGTAACGACAGCATTATATACATTATATACAGTACTGCACCAAAAGATTAGACCACCATTAGATCAGACATACTTTTAGCAGTTATATAACCCTTATATTAAATGACCTTATATAAATGTACATTATTTAGCAGACGCCCTTATCCAGAGCGACGTACGATTAATACAGTCTTACAATCCAAGTAATTGTGGGTTAAGGGCCTTGCTCAGAGACCCAACTGTGGCAGCGGTGGGATTTGGACCCTGGACCTCCTGGTCCATAGTGCAGTACCTTAACCACTAGGCTACCACAGTATTCCATATAATATATGGAATAATGTATGCAGTATTTAAAATACTGAAATCAGAGGACAGACTGTGGTCACTTTGGGAAGTGTTTTGCCCCACCCGTCTGTCTCTTCCACAAATACCACAAGTCCCTCTGCTGGACAATAATTTTGGAGCAGACCTTAACAACACTGTAAATGCAGTACATCAAATCATCGCTGATATATTATATAATGTTCATTTTACACCGCCTATTTAAATCAGGGAACATTTTATTATGGGATATTTCCCCTCATTTTTGTGAGTGTGAGTGTATTTATGCACAGTACTGTGTCTACATACAGCGTTCTACAACGCTACAATGATTGTAAAGTGTCAAACAACAACTTTGTCGCAATAAAAAACGAACCTGAGATTTGTAGTTTTGCTTGTAGCCAAAGTTCAGATGTTGCTCTATGAACACAAAGCACTTCATCCCTTTAATTTAAGGATTTTCCACAGTAGCTGAAAAAGTTTTTTTTTTTTTTACTGTAGATCTACCACGGCAAGACAACTCATAAGTCTGTTCTGACCAGTAATAAAATCCACTTTATCATCTCAGTATCGCCTCTTACCGCCTGTCAAAGAGAATCTAGAAAAAAATGAAGCCACCAGATCCAGGCATAAAGGAAAGGTCCAAGAACGGGTTGTAAAGCCGTTTCGGTTTGGACTAGAGGACACTTATACAATCTGGCTGAAACCTGTAAAAAATATGAGGCCTCAATAAATTCAGGAGTCCACCAGGGAGTGCTACAAATAAGAGACCACACTGTATGGCATAGCAGCACACGGTGGTTTTGGTGGCCATTATTGTTATCCGGAAACACCTATTACATTTGGAAAGCATAAGGTTGAAGGATCTGAACCAGAAGCATCCTGAGATGTCCAATCCTTTGCAGAATATTTATATACCAGCCCCCCCCACCATTTATACCCCTTTCACAGAGCTTTATAGTTTTCTCTTTGGTTTTAGTAGTGAATAAACTATTTAGTCATGTCTGCCTGGACTTAATCTGTAGACTAAAGCTTTAAACAGATAACTGTATAGATACACATGTAGCAATACAAATCGGCACAAAAATGCAAAGTCCATCCTCTAATGCATGCGAAGGCATTAGGCAATGAAATCAATGCGCCGATTACCAGAGGTGCAGCTTTGTGCACATGCCTCATTTTCCTGATATGAGCGATAAGCTCACTGAAAGTTGTGCGTGAATTAACGATTCTAGTTGGCACCATTAAACGAATGCCTCAACTGCTTCCCTATTGAGATTTGCAAGCCCTTTGCACTTCTTTTAGCTAGTTTCATTATTGGCCTTCAGCTGGCTGCACACCTAATAAGGAAATAGTTGGCGAGAAGCACAAATGAATGGAATGAAGAGAAATATTCAGCCAGGAGAATGTAAAAAATGAATCATTACCTGTTAAACCAGACAACTAGGCCCAGATTATTTGGAAGGCATGTTGTTTATTTATATTGATCTAAGTGCAAATGCACTTCTTCTTGGTTTCGTGAAGACGTTTCACCTCTCAACCGAAAAGCTTCTAGAAGCTGATAGGGAGTCTCTAACCTCTAGTGGGGTTGTCATCTTGGAGGTGGTCACGAAAGTCATTGTCTCACCCTGTTACCATGAGTGGTTAGGATAACCGGGGCCAAAGTGTTACCCGTGCAGGACCACCAGAAGAACTGAAGAAGTATTTCGGATAAGAGCTCAAACATATTCAAGAATAAAGAAGGACCCTGGTAGCCTTCAACTGAAACACTCAAGCGAACCACACCCTGGATGACAGAATTCACATAGACAAGTTTCTTTAACCTTGACGAATTGAGGCCCATAGAGGAATGGTTTGAGTTTAACATAAGAGAACTTTAACCTTATTCATGGAATTATTAACTGGAACTTTTCTGGAATTGTAATTAAGACCAATCATGACTTCAATAACCAGTCATTATTGTAACCAAAGGGATGTTGTGAAGCTGGTGGACCATGGCCTTCATAAAATGATTTATATTGAGTTTGCTTTGTATGACACTACCTCTAAGAAAAGTTTAGGTTCAAGATGCTTCATCCAGCTCCATTTTCAGTCAGCTGATGTTCATTAGGTGCCCCTGGAACACTGGCTTTTTTCATTTTGGCTACAACCGCTTAAGGTAGGTCCAGTGTAAAAAGATAGAAAGGCAAAAAATAAGCCCCCCCTGACCAATAAGGGGGGGGGTCAAAGTGTGGGACATGATTGATCTTTAGTTTCTGACAAACTCTGAATTGCTCTGGAAGTGGGCAATGGCATTGAAATATCTTCTGAGGTCAGTACTACATGGGGAGGGGTGGATAATACCCCTGTGTGTAATAACACAGCATTGTATGTAATACAATCTTGATGGACCCTGGCCTGGAAACTACTGGAATGCCTGGCACCATGGACTCCATAAGTACCAGATACTCATCATTTCTAGTCTTATCTCTATGCACTAGCCTTGTCAGTCTCTAAATCCATTCCTAAGTCAACCAAGGAGCAACGTGGAGAAGATAAGGATATGAACAGGCAAACGTTTCAAACTGTAGCACCGTGCGATAAACACATAAAATAACTAAAGCGTAAAAACCCCGAGTTCCTCATGGATACGAAGTGGATAAATGCGCTGTCTGAAGGCAGGACATGGTGTTAAAACTATCATAAATATCTTCCCTGCCCAAAAGTTTAAGAAGCAGCAATAAAAAAACTTTGACTGCCCAGCCAAGAAATGTAAGAATCTTTCAAGATATAGTTTCATATTTTATTACTCACCTTCCTCGGGTAACGATAAAAATTCAGTGTGGTGCAAGGGCAAATTTTATTCAGGCATTTTCCACAAAGCATCGCTGTGACAGGCAGATGGGCTCATAAATCCAACGAACAAACAAATACCAGGAGAATTCATCCACTGCCACAAAAACAAGCTAACAAGCTCTGAACACAAAAATACTTTAGACTAGGGAACCAGAGCAGTCCGGGAAATGGAAGGAGAGCTATGCATGAAGAAAACGACACGGGTGTTAGCAATAATTGACAGCTAGGGACAGGTTAATGTGACAGGCTTGGGCCTGTTGTTGGCCAAACCAAGGCTGTTACTCTAGTATATATAATATCTAAGCATTTTTATAGATTAACATGAGAAGAACAAGGAGTAAACTCAGGGGCTCGGTGGCAAAGCTCACAAAGAGACGTGAAAGAGAGAGGGTGTAAATGGTGGGGCTTGTTGGCTAATACAGATACTTACAGGGGCAAGTTAATACAGGGGCTAGAGAAAGCTAATAAAAATGGAGACGGTAACATGCAGTGCTGGTTTACAAGTGCAAATACAAAAAGCAAGGAGTAACAAAGCTAAAACAGAGACACGACACAGAAAACAATAAATAAAGCAGGCTGCTGTGAAAAGAGAAAAGGGTCAGAAGGGAGCTATGTACGACGATGTACGACATCCCTATCATAACAACAGCATCACCTCACTTTTGGCAGTTTTTACTTCTCATAAATCTAGCACTTACTTTCACCTCTGTCAACAGACACTCTAAGAAATCAAACAGAGTTATAAACTTAATGCAACACGAGATGCTAACTGTTAATACTAATGCAAGCGCAAACATTTCAAACACTAACATTGCAGCAAAGAAAACAGGGTGACGTCATACAGAGCTAACACAAGTGCAAACAGTAAAACAGTTAACACAGTAACAGATCTAATTCATACATAGGGCACACAAGACAGGGAACAACACAAAAGGCAGGAACAAGAGAAGATAAACCAGGAGGAAGAACAGGAGAAAAAAAAAGCAACAAGAATGGGCATTTATAGTAGAAGAGGCAAGTAGGCTGCAATCGAGTAGCCTGCTGTGGAAAGGGAAAGGGGTCAGACTGGAGCCGTGTTGGATGATGTAGCTACTGGGGAGTTACAGTTATAATGGCAACATCACCTCGCTTTTTGCAGGTTTGCACTTGAGCTACACCTCTGACCATCACCACTAGTCGTTCCATATTTTTAAATTGCCATTAACTGGATTGTGAGATTACCCAGACGTAAAATATATCAAGAGATCATAAAAAAAAGTTTTTCGCTATCACAATCAAAACCCTTATGATCACAAGTTCATTTTTTGGGGGGTTTGTTCAGTACGATACCTCCAAAAAAAAAACAAAAAAAAACGTGCTCATAAACAGTAAAGCACCAGCAATTTCATGCAGTTTTACCTCGCTGCTTGCTGGCTACGACCTTGTGTTAAATGAGGTGACACCGCATGCTATCCATACATTATTTATAACACATCGCTTCAGCAATCACTAAGCAAAGCCAAGTCTGTCCTGCTGCAGGGCCTGTGGTTGCTATTCACCACAATCAGTGTACAGAACCTGCCTCCGATAAGCACCATTCGGTAAAACGGTACTAACGCATTTCCTGCGAGAGCTCCTCCTGACGTTATCCCCGAGGTCTAATTTTTTCTAACCACCTCAATCTGAGACACGCAATGTCTACGGCGAGCGCTGATTAAGATTTTCCTTATTTCCTCTCTGAGGAGAAGTTTGTTTTCCGACGAGCGGCGTGGCATCGCAAAGGCAATTTCTGCTTGAAAATCAGCATTCTCTGGCTGCCGCTGCCACCAGCAGCGCTCGACGAGCAATTATTTTCCTTTGAATCAATGCCATGTGAACAGATTGCTGCATCTGTATCTGAAGACAAATCATCCAGCGCTAATATCCCCAAGAAAAAAAAAATACCATCGAAGAGAACGGGCTTGCCAATCAAATCTCACGAGCGGACTCCTAAGCAGGTCACTGGTGCTAACTTTAGGGTGCAGGCATGCCACGCCCAGGCTTTGCCAGGTGGAAAAGATGAGCCACGGACTCCCAGTTTCCTAGAAAAGAGGATCTTTTCTGAGGGCTTTGCGGAAATCAGCGCTTTTCACTTGCTAATGCAGTTGAGGCTGCAGCTGCCGGAGTCAATGGACCCTTGTGAGTGGCGGTTAAAGAAGAAACAAAAAGGTCAAAGCCGTGACTGAAAGTAATAATTGATATTCCACAGAGGCGGCACGGCTCTTTGTTCATGTTTGTGCGAGCGTGCATGTGGTAATCAAAGCACAAATAATAAGTGTTTACCATGCAAACACCAAGCAGCTAATTTTCAGAAAAATATAAAATGGTTCTGCATTGCATGGCCCTAAAGTATATAAAACCTCTCTTAAAGCTTAAAGCGAAGAGGAATAAACACGCTTAAAGCACAAAATCACAAACTAAACATGAATAAGGACCAGGCAAACACCTCAAATGTAATTATAATTGTCCTTAATTATGTTTAGTTTGTGATTTCGTGTGACTCGTTTATTCCTCTTTTTATATTTAGCTAAGCATTAGCTGATCTGTGTTTGCAAATTTACACCCTTTATGAAGATTACATGAAGAAAAGTACTTTTTACGTTCATTTTGATAACTTCTTAATCCACCTTGGGGGTTACAGGTTGCACTCACATGGGAACACTTTGGAGCCACCATTTAAACTAACGGATGTCTTTGGAATGCAGGAAGCAACCCGGTTGAAAGCCATGCAGACACAGGGAGAACATGCAAACTTCACACAGGCACTGGGATATGTGGAGCTGTAAAGTGATAGGAAGCCCTGCTGAAACAGGGAGCTCCAACCATGACTCGGAGACAACCATGAGCTCTACAAACCAGGGATGGACATCACTGGGAACATCCCAGAGCTCTCCACCACTTTATGTACAGCCTCTGGTGAGGTGATGGTTGTCTCCAATTGCGGCTCTCGTCCCGGTTCCGTCTCTTTGTTATCTGTGTTATGTGAGGTTTCCCCCGGGCAGGATTTCCCGGTCTCTCTTTGTCCCGTCCACATTTCCGGACATCAGAGTTTACCTTGTGCCATTGATGAGGGGAATCAGTGGCACCCTCGTGTGATAACCGAAAGCAATACTACACATCATTCTTAGTGCTCTCTATCTTTTGCCATTTCTATAGCTTGATCACATCCTGTTCTGTAAGCTATTTCCATACAAAAAAGACGGGATGAAATAAGTTTGTGCAGGCTACAGTCCCGAGGGAACCAAGGAAGAAGAGAATAGCATCAGTTGAAAAGCAGAACATTGGTTCTGATTAATCAAATCTCAAAATAGCTGCACTGCAACAACTCAGCAGTTTCCATAGATACCATCTCGGAGGAGGAGGCTCATGAGGACCAAGGCGTCCTCCTCTCCAAGATCAGCAGCAAGGCCGATTAAACAGCTGGCAGTCAGCAAAGGCGAGTCGGACCTCCCACCTTCCACCTGGCATCTTAAGAGCTTCCACAACCTTGTCTGATCAGCTGCTCGAGATGGGTGCAAAAGTCCTGGTGTTGTGCTTGTGATCAAGACTTGTAGTTGTACCAGCAGTTTTTTTTGTTTAAACTCGCATGTTCTGGGGTACACCTCAAAAAAAGCCACGTGTGGCATAAAAGATGCAGCAGGACACCGAGACTGTTATGCTCAAAAAGGATTTTCAATCATCTAACGATAAGGTATTGGTAGAGTAATAATAATAATATAGTACTCTAATGAGGAATGCTTTTGTAGACCTTTTCTGTTCGCATATGCCGTCCTATTTTTAGCGTGCTATAAATACACAGTGGCACAATCATTTGATGATATCTCAGTGTGTGGTGGGTTTGTAGTGGAAAGCGTCTGCTGGAAACCCCATAATGACACGTTAATTTATCGCTACCCAGATGCAAGAGTTTTATCATGAAGGAGACGAGCAAATATTTTATTACAGACATCCCGCTGTGGAACTAATAGAGCTTAGAAACGAAGGAAAAACAATAGGAGTGAAGGAACAAGAGTACGGCTAGCACTGGGAATAGCACGGTATGAAGATAGAATATAATCAGAAATCCCCCTAACTGCTACATGGCCATGATTTAGCTGACAATGCTAGTTTGTGTGAACTAATCTGAGAGGATTTTTAAAATGATATTTACATAATCTTGGTTTACGATGCCAGGCCGAGAGTTGTTTTTATAACTGTAGGTGCTAACTCTATACAGCTAACATCAGTGTGGCTCCCGAGGTAATAGCTATAAAAGACATATAACATTTTTAGAAATTAAGATTTTAAGATATCATCAACTGACCCGGCAGGATTGGTTAAAAGATGTATGTAAAGGTGGGTTAAAAGTGCTGAAAAGGTTGGCAGAATCTTAACCGATTGTTTTATGCTAACATAAAACAACCTGGCAGGATTTCTAAGATTATTCATAATTGATCATAGCTAATGCTAACTAACTAAACGTTCAGTTGCTGTCGGATAAGATTTTTAAAAAAAGCGTTCAAAAATGAATTTGAAATGAATTATTAAATAATTACATATATAAATGCATGAAAAGGGGGAAAACATGCAAAATGCACCAAGGGAACCTTTCTAACGGCGAGCCGACAGCTTTAAACACTTGCGCCAGCATGCAACCCACGGCTACACATATTAACTACATGTGTTACACATATTAAAACAGGATTAAAAATTACTAGAAAAAATAATGGTGAAAAAAAACAACTGAAATTAGAAGTAGAAATAAAATTAAAGTAGAAATAAAAACTAGAAGTTTAATAACAATCAATTAAGTGCCACAGCAAAATGGAGAAATAGGAGCAGGTGCATGTAATAAATAAATTAAATTAAATGAAAGAAGTAAATTAGGAAAAAAGATTTGGGATTGCAATTGGGACACATG
>JAUZST010009226.1:0-13110 GCA_034779995.1 Parotocinclus haroldoi
CCGCTCTAAGTGGCGACTCGTGGCTTCTTTTTCTTATTCGCTCTCACGTTCTTTGGTCCGATTAAACGGAATTTTGGCCAAAATAAACGAATAAAATTACACGTATATAACAGGATTTGTTTCGGTACTTTAGGATTCGGTCCCAATAAGCGGCTGCTCCCATTAACCGGTGGTCCAATTAACTGGATTTGACTGTACTTCCTTGTATGGTTTTACTCACTTCAACACACAGTCCTAACATAACAGCGCAGTTTGACAACATGCCTGGCACAAGAGAGAAACAGCTTGCACATCTTGTTGATACTAAAAACTACTTTTAAACTACTTTCTGGGGGGCGTAGTGGGGACCACAGTGGGGTCCAGCTCCAGAAACCCAGGTGTTTATTATGCACGTACACCCTGTGTATGTATTGATGTTCAATATTCATTTTAAAACGCGCGGGTCTTCAAACTTCTGGATGGTTTGAAAACTCTCGATTCAATCACGGAAAGCGCGTGAAGTCGTCCAAGTTTCCAAGTTGTCAATTTCGCGTCTCTCTCTAACGATCCTATTTTTTTCTCACTTTTTCACCCTGTCCCGTGCCACTCCCGAGGCTTTCTCACCATATGAACCAGAGCAGAACTGTGGTCCAGCGGAACTGAGGCAGGAACAGATCCCTAATCTTCCCTCGCTCCTCCTAACAGAGAAATCAAAGACAGATTATGAAAGACAGACGAAACCCCGGCGCATCCAGTCAGGTACCGCAAAGAACCAGCAGAAACGATTCGGCACTTCGACCCCCCTACTCTGGGATCGGTACCGGCTCACCATCTCATAAAACTGCTTGAATTTCAGTTCACAAAGTTCAATCCTGGTCTCTTCTGGCCATGAAACCATTTGGCCCATGACAACTGAAGAGCAAACCAAATTCAGTCTAACAACTTTTCCAGAGGAAGCTTCGCCCCTGCACCAAACAAGGCTTGTGAGATTGTTGTCACATCCAAAGAGACTTATTATCAATACGGTCTCACAGTCCAACCAATTGTGGGTTAAGGGCCTTACTCAGGGACCCAACTGTGGCAGCTTGACAGAGGTGGGATTTGAACCCTAGACCTTCTGGTCCATAGTCCAGACAGAGAGCTCAGTCATACAGACTTGTAAGTGTTTATGAAAAATTGTAAAATATGTCAAATTGGCACTGGTCTCTTAAAGGCTTCTCTGATCACTGTCCTCATGGCTTGGCCATTCAGTTTGAAAGGATGATGCAATTTAGGAAAACAGTTGGTGGTGCTGGACACTTTTAGTATACTTCCGCTAAGTTTTTACTCCTTTTAAAAGCAACTTTCCAACCAATGAATAGGTTCTTTTATTCTAAAGTAATCAAACCAACTGCAGTTGCCTGTCGGGGGCCTGTCGGGGGCCTGTCGGAGGCCTGTCGGGGGCCTGTCGGGGGCCTGTCTGGACCTGAACTGGTGGCAAAATGGTTTTATTTACCTGTTTGGCCACAATCAGTTTACCCAAGGGCATTGGGACCTTGTTCTCGGTGGCGATGCGTTTGAGCGTGTTCAAAGCTTTCTCCTGATTCCCAGACAGGACGTCATATCGAGCGCTCTCAGGAAGCCACTGCAGGCAGCAGCAGACACATGCACGTTAGAAACAATGCCTTTGAACAACCTAACGTGTCGAGCCGACGCTGCACCAGAACGTACGAAGCAGAGGATTGCGAAGATGAAGAGCGGGATGGTGGAGAGGCCGAGTAGCCAACGCCAGCCCAAAGTTGGCATGACCAGAATGGCCAGAAGAACCTCGAACACTGTGCCCAGAGCCCAGAAGACCTACACGTACGAAAAAAGAGGAAGAGAAACAGCAGCTCTCGTGTAAATACTAAAGTTTGATATAGTACCTGATTTCAGTAAACGTGTTGCCAGATTCTATGCTATTCAGCTCATCTGTACCTAAAGCAGCATATCTACAGGTCTACATACAGTGCTGCATCGGTTGTTAACCATCGCAGAACACGGTACTCGGTACTTTTGACTAAATAAATTGGTCCCGGTTCTCCCAATCAGGGAGCGCCTGTACTGAACTTCATTACTGCATATAGTGCCTTATACAGTGTGGAATTCTGGGATCTGGTATGGAGTCATTCAATTTAAACTATTCCTTATAGGAAAGAATTGGTCGCTACTCCTCATTTTTTTGGTTATCCACAAGCCTTTTGGAATTGATTAATAACGAGGACGAGGAACCACTGTATGTCTGTTCGGGAACTAATCAGTAGCCTCGTGTACCCATTCAAGACAGACTAATGTAAGGTTTAGGTGTTGATACCTCGATCAGCAGAATGCATGTAGCTCTGGAACGCATGGGGAGAAACTCTGCATACAGCGTCACCCTGAAATGGGGGGTGGGGGGGCATTGTTACATACTGAATGTGAGCGGACACACACACACACACACACACACACAGCTTCACAAACTGGATCTTTGCAAGGCAAAGCAGGCTCAGGTCTCACATTAACATCGCCTACCTGCCAGCTTCTGTAAAAAATGCAGATGACCTATCTAGGCCCAGTAATAATACTACTAATAAGTATTTTTATTCTACTAAATTAAGTATAGTTATACTCCTAATCTTGTTTAATAAATGCTCATCTTCGCTTTGAAATATCCCCATTGTTTGAGCAGTACAGAATTGAAAAACATGGACCAACTGAACCAACTACTGCCCGAATACAATTTTATTCTGTATTAGTTACTAGACTGAAAAACCAATTAACCCTACTCTACATGGGTAGTCTTTTTTTTTTTACAGCGTGAAATTCTTGCATACTACCAAACTCATAACTGAGACAGCTTACGACTGAGGAGCTCCTCCAATACCGAAGCCAACCAGAGCTCTGAGGAACAGGATCCAGCCATAAATAGGAGCAAACGCGCTGAGGATGCCATAGAACAAAGTCCACAGCACACTCATCTTCAGACCCTGAAACACAAACACGCGTGACGTATAAAAATCCCTACAAGGACATACAGTCCAGGTCAAATGGCTGTGAAGGTCCTAAACCTGGTCCCCAATCGGCGCACTCCGTCTTTATTTTACCTTGCATACAAATTCCTCTATTTTTTTGGTTTTATCCTAGTGAATAGACTGATTGGTAAAACTACACACATCGAATGGTGGCCTTAGACTTTTGCACAGTCAAGCAAATAGTCTGAGCAGACCTCTGAAGAAAAAAGTCTTAATACTCACGGTTTTTCGACCATACTTATCAGATATGTTCCCCCATAACGACGAGCTGATCGTCATGCCAATAAACACCACCTGCGCCAGCAGAGTGAAAGGTAGATTTGAAAAGCCTTTATTCGTTTAGCTTCGTTTTCTCTGGTAGGATTGAGAGTAGAAGGCGATCGGCGGTACCGAAGTGAGCAGTGCCACCTCCCAGCTGGGCAGCCTCCACTCGCAGTGCAGCTGTGGAGCCAGGATACTGAGAATCATCATCTCCATGGCATCGGCCATCTGCAAACACGCCTCGTATTATTCACCAGAAACGTACTGCTATATGCTAATGGAGCTCCGCTTAACTAAATAGCACCAGTCACTGAGGTCCATGTGCCTCAGTGACTTCAAAAAGGTTTCATTACGGGCTAGAGGTGTCACCTCGTGCTCTGAGCTGTACCACTAGTTTTTTGGGTAGAATCGCAGTACAGTGGTGTTTCTGACCATTGAGTAACTGACCTTATTTTTTTCAGTTCTGAGGGACCTGATGGACCTAACAGACCTGATGGACCATTAATAGACCTCATGGACCTGATGGACCTAACAGAACGGGTGGACCTGATGAACCTAATAGACTCAATGGACCTAATATACCAAACAGACTTGATGGATCACTAATTGACCTAATAGACCCGATGAACCTAACAGAACAGGCGGACCACTAATGGACCTAACGGACCTGATGGACCTAATGGACCTAACAGACCTGATAGATCTGATGGACCTGATGTACCCGATGAACCTAATAGACTCAATGGATCTAATGGACCAAACAGACTTGATGGATCTCTAATGGGCCTAATAGACCTCATAGACCTGATGGACCTGATAGACCTGATGAACCTAATAGACTCAATGGACCTAATGGACCAAACAGACTTGATGGATCACTAATAGACCTCATAGACCTGATGGACCTAACGGAACGGATGGACCACTAATGGACCTGATGGACCCAATGGACCTAACAGAACGGATGGACCACCAATGAACCTAACGGACCTGATGTACCTGATGGACCTAACAGACCTGATGGACCTGATAGACCCGATGAACCTAATAAACTCAATGGACCTAATGGACCAAACAGACTTGATAGATCACTAATAGACCTAATAGACCTCATAGACCTGATGGACCTAACAGAAAATGGCTTTTGGTTTTAATCAGTAATATTAATTCAAATACAAACACAATACAGTTATCTTTTTTTTAAATCAAATTTGGAACCGAAAACTAATGAAACATTGCCATTTGAGTTTCCTTTTTCTCTCAGCAGGTGTATTTTACCTTTCTGTCATTCAGGCGTGAATTCGATGTGTACAGGACAGATTTCAGACCTTGGACGTTAAACGTCGCTTGCCTGTAATTTGGTGCACAACCAGTTTCTGTCTCAGCTTTTCGATCTAAATAAGGTTTGTTCCAAATGACTTTACCCAGGAGAGGCCTGTGAGGATGGACAGCTTCCACTGAAACTGGCCGAACCCGATGGCCTCCACAGCATCTTCCACCATGAAGGTATCTACAGCCAACGAAAGATGAAGTGTTAACGGTTTGAAGCAGTGTTCATTCATGATGGATCATTAGTGATGGGCTGTGTATTGTGACTAAGGTGTGATAATCGTATTGTTCCTAAGTGCTAATTGTGTCACATGATCCCTGCTGTCATTCCCTGAGTAGTTATCACCTGTGCCGTGTTTGTGTTTCCTCTTAAATATGGCTCCCTCTCTTTAAAAGGTTTGGCTGTGTTCATGATCAATTTTGAGCCAAAGCTCGTTGGAGCCATTTCTCACCATCTATCCGTAAGCCGCGCCTCCCCGACGTGTTTCCGACCTCGAGACCGATTCTTGCCTCACCCTTCCTAGCACCGGGTGTCGTGTTATCGTGTTGCTAACCTTCGGTTCTAATGTTTTCAGTACAACCGCGTTCGAACTGACGCTTGAGTTCTTCTCTGCTGAGTTCTTGGGGGAAAAGTCGCAACACACATGCGCGCATGTACAGACGCGCACAACTTCTCAAAGATTGCTCCAATAATTAGGGATCTTTGCAAGGAAAAGTCTCACATCGCCTACCTACAAGCTTCTGTAAAAAATGCACATGATATATCTACTATCTCTCTCTCTCTCCTTCTCTGTCTATATATATAAATATATATATATATATATATAATGTGTATATGTATATATATATATATATATATATATATATATACACATACATACAATACAATTATAATATATAAAAAAACTATTATGAAAAATGGAATTACAATAGTACAAATTATGCAAATATAACATTTAATACAACACTTTCGATGATGGAAATCCCGCAGCTGTTTATGTATGACGATTAATGTTGAACTAACTTTGGTTCCAACCATGATCCTGAGGAAAGCTAAAGTCGTGTTAGAATCCACAGATAACAAACAGTATGGGGTTTACATATACAGGAACCATTTAGCATTTTTCCATAGGAAATAATAGAAATAGGTTCCACTTTCCCATAGCAATAATTACTATAACTATTATTAAAATCATTTCCATTCAGATAAGCATTTCTGGCTTCTCTTTTAACGGTACCGTCGGTTGGATTGGCGAACTCTCGTGGTACAGGCGCTCCATCAGCCAGAGTGACCGACCCTACGTCCACCGTTCCTCCTTCCACCTGAACCATCTGATCCCTCGTTCCACACTCATCCTCGGAACGAGCGCTCTCGCCTGTCCGCCGAAACTTGACCACACTGCTGGACAGACGGACATCGACCAGACGATCATCAAGGACGTGCCGGCATTTCAAAGTCGATTCCACCCAGTGCACAGCAATTACCGAGTCACACTTTGTGCGAACAGGACGTAAAACTGCAGAACTCGCACACCGTTTCCAAGACAACAGGAGAGTTTCCTGTCTGGACAGACTGTGAGAGCGTGAGAGAGGCCGATTCAAATTAGACCAGACATGAAAGAGCGAGGCAAAGCGCCCCAGTTTATCAGGTACACCGATACGGACCATCTAGCAAACTGAACTGAATTTGAACTCATTTGCTCACATGTACGCTGTATAGACAAAAGTTTATGGACACCCCTTCAAATTCTTGAGCTGTGCTATTTAACTCTAGGTTTCTCGTCTGTAGGTTTCTGCTTTCAACGTGTCAGGTCATCAACCTTCTGGCCTGCTGTCCTTAAACAAGAGAATTGGTTTGCTGACTTTGATGGAGAACTTGGCTGGACCACACAGACTATCGTGCCAAAATAAGCCAGGACCTATCGTCCAAAGCTGACCCCCACAGTCATGGTCCAAAATCTAAGGCTGTTGTTGCAGCAAACTTTGGGTGTCCACGAACATTTGTCCCCAGTATGTATACAGGGTGAGTCAAAAGTCACAGGACACCCTTTCGTTTTAGAAACAAAAGAGACGTATCCGAATACCCCAGCAACTAACGGGTTTTAGGCTATGTCTGGAACATGGCCGACATCTTGAAAGGGAAGGTGGTCGTGTAGGATATCAAAGAAGGTCAGAATCGTCTCAGAAATCGACTGGCGCAATCAGATTCACAACATCTATAGGGGTTCAAAGGTTCTGAAGACAAAAGTTCAAAACTTTTATTGTTCATCGCAGGTAACTGAAGGCGGAATCGACGAGTCCGATGTACGAGGAACGTAGCTGTCGTATCATAGCAACAGACTTCCGACACCCAGAAAGATCTTCAATTTCACGCAGCCCCGTTGCAGAAACGGGGACTGGGAAGAACCGCTACCGACCAATAAACCGTAACATTATTTCCCTGTGACTTTTGACTCGCCCTGTATAATTCATAACTGCCAGGCTGAGAAATCCTTTACAAAACGTTATGTCTCATGCTTTAGTCGACTCTCTTGTTCTCTTGTGCTGCATCATTGCTGAAGCTGCTTAGCATGTCTAAAGTCGCTTGCGTTTAATTACACTGCCCATCTCTGTGATAAGCCTGAGCGCAGTGATTACAGTAATTAGAAACACAAAGTTCCCTGTAACCCCCCCCCCCTCCCTCTCTCAGATCACTGACGGAAAAACGCCTCGCACCGTGCAGTTACAGTAATTAAAACCCACGTTTTTTTTTCCCTCCGCAAGCTCAGACCGATTCGAAAGCTTTTTACACTCGGGTCCAAATGAAATGATTTGGTCCTGTACAGATTAAAAGGGGGATCACATCAGATTAGGGTAGGGTCAGGTAGGGTCCCTAACTGTCTGTACGTGAATGTAGGATTTAATCGTAATAAACTGCCTGCAGTAATGTAAATAGGTCATTACATTACCGCTTTAGGAAATATCGCACCCCTCTGACAGCAGGCCCCACGCCGGACTTCTTCTCTGTTTCCATTAGGCACAACTGCTCGCACAAAGGGTAACCTGGACTAGACCACAAAGTCACCCGAGGCAGGATAAACACCAGGATGCTTCGACACGGCACTCTACCGATGCGCCACACCGGTTCGTATCCCGCCTCTGGCGAGGTGAGGTATCAGTTGCATTTTAAAATTGTATCCAGTTCTTGGCATAATTGACTTACGGGTCTGGTGGCACCCTTGGGTTAGGATGTGTTTATGCACTCCAGCTCAATTTTAATCTACACTTAATATCTAATATGCATTTTATAACCACACATGCACATAACTTTTCTTTGAAAATTTCCTTTTTAAGTCATTTTTCTTTCATTCTGTGCATTCTTTACTTCACGTTACTTCCATTGTCTTGTTTTTTTCTCTCCCATATTCTTTCATTTTGCTTTGCACATTTCTGTGTACGTCTACCACGTTTTTACATTTAATTAGTTATGCTTTGTTTTTCCTTCTTTCTTTCCATTATTTTTTTTAAATTATTTCCTTAATTTCTTTGAAAATGTTTGTTTCCTTCCTATTTTTTTTTTTCATTTTCTGCATTTTTCATTTTCTGCATATCTTCCTTTTTTCATTCTTTTTTTCATTTTTCTTTAATTATTCTGTTCATTTTCTTGCCTATCATTTTTCTCTTGTCGTTCTTTCCTTATTTTTTTCAATTCAGCCATTCATTATTTCTTTTGTTTTCATGTATATTTTGTCCTGTCTTTCATCCTTTCCTTCTACCTTGCTTGTTTTTCTGCTTTTTCTTTCTTTTTTGTCATTTTAAAGCCTTTCTAGGTTTATTTCTCTCTCTCATTCTTTCCTTGTTGTATTCCTTTTCTACTTTCTTTCTTTCTTTCTTTCTTTCTTATAATTATCCCTTCCTTTATTTTTGAAACCCCATACATTTAATTTAGATTTACAGTATCAAGCAGACCCTCTTATCCAGAGCGACTTACAGCTTATAAAGTCTTACAATTCAAGCAATCGTGGGTTTAAGGGCCTTGCTTAAGGACCCAACTGTGGCAGCTTTCGCAGAGGTGGGATTTGAACCCTGGACCATGAGTCCGTTAGGCTACCGCAGTCCCATACTGCCACTGTAGTACTTTTATCTTTTTTCTTTCTGTTGTTTTTTTTTTTTAACATATAAATTTCGATTATTCCCATTTTTCTTTCAGCTCTTGCAGTATTTGTCCTTTTCACTTGACGTCTAATGTCTAATAACCGTGCCGTGTTAGGGGTGTGTATTTTTATATTTATATTTATTCCACCCTAAAATAACATAAGACCAAAAATCCGCCACATCGTCCTTATTAAAGGTTTATATAACCACGCACGGTCAACACCCGACGTTAACGTGCATCTGATGAACTACCTAGCTGTTATTTAATCCCGAAAACAAGCCTGTTAGAGGTGAAACTGCGTTCTAACATGAGATGAATAGAACGGGTAGCTTTAGGCTAGAACCGTGGTGTTGTTTACAATACACAATCCCTCACGCGCCTTCCAATAAAAGCCATTCGTGTTATATCGAATTAAGCCTGAGTAGATTTTCAAGGATGGATTAGAGGTTATAAAAGGTAACCTGCTAAAGGTCTGACAATAATAAACAACAACGACATGGACTAAAGACGAGGTGTGTGGTACAGCGTTATCAAAACGCCATAAAACACGAGCTGGACACTCACGGTAGCTGTCTGAGCTGGAACAGATCATCGTCCATGATGGTTTCCTTTGGTCCGAATCTCTAAATCTTTGTCTCATCGCAGTTACATGATGTGAGCCGTGATTTCAGCACCACCCGATGCTGGACAGTGAACCGCCATTGAACGCAGACGGCCGTAGGTGGAGATGGGCGGGGTGCAAGACATTTGGGCGGGGTTTGGTTGTGAGAATGGGCGGGGTCACTGCTGATTTCGTTCCTATATTTTGCCTTTGACACTGTAAATAAGATGTGTTAAACGGGGACACATTGCGCATGCTCCGAACTAATAGGACTAGAGTGATACTATTGGTAAAAAAAAAAAAAACGGAGCCGTTTTCAAGTTAAAAAATGCAATTTGTACAATGTATTATTATTAATCTCCTTTAATGGAAAAACTGCAACAGATAACTGAAAAAGTTGAACAAATCGTCTTGACCTTGAAACGATTTTTTTTTGCTTTACATTTTCTTTTAACAGGTTGTTCAATCATCATCTTCCGCTTAATCCACAAGGAATCGCGGGCCACCCGGTGCCCACCCTGCAACTCCGGCCGCAAGGGGAGGAACAACCCTAGACCAATCCATTGTAGGGCACACACACACACACACACACACACACACACACACACACACACACACACACATAGTCACACACTAAGGGCCACTTTAGAGACATCAATTATCCTAACACGGGTGTCTTTTGACTGTGGGAGGAAACAAGAGTACCCGGAGTAAACCCACGCAGAGTGGACCTAGGTTGCTTCACCCTGGGATCGAACCCAGGACCTTCTTGCTGTGAGGCAGCGGTGCTGCCCCACCGAACCCCCGTGCCTCCCTTTAAAAGGTCAGTAAGCTTATATTTAGTTATGTGTTCATTAAAAGATTGGCAAGCTCTTAAGATAAGAGTGGGCAGCGTTCAGTGAAGATGGTGGCCAGGTTCATGCTCCTGGGCCAGTACCCCTCCTGCTAGAGACTCAAAACCCCCGGTGAGGCCTAAATAACACAACGATAACTGAAATCAGGACATGAAATCAGAACCAAGACAAAACTTTTAATAAATTCCAGGATGGAACCCCGATTCTGGTCCCTGTTAGGTTCTATAAGCTCGGAGAACATTCTACTAGAACCCAATAGTAAGCAGGACTTAGCTTCATTCCCATAGCGTGCCTTATTTTTAGCTAGTTTAGTTTTTAAATGGAACATATTTAACATGTATGTTAAATATGACCCGAAATGTGTGTGTACGAGTCATTGCACGTGAAATGTTGTACTTACATCTTTTCCTTTTGCCGAGATGATGTAGATATGTTATAAAACTCAGCAAAGGTTGAAGTTCGATCAGCGGTTGTTGACAAAATTGTGTTAAAGTGTGTAAAATATTGTGAAATCAATTGCTAGCTGGTTGTTATATTTCTCTCCTTGGTCTTCTTTGAATGTTGACCCACTTCCTTGGGGGGATTAAATCCCTTATGGATCATCACGGAGGAGCCAGCATTGTGGTGGATTAGTGATGTTTGAGGCTGTAGCTGCTACAGTTATATAATATGATATGGTTTGTTCAGCCAGGTCTTTGTTAATTGGCAGTGGAGAGACGTTTTCAATCGATGATGGAAAACAAAATCCAATGGGATTCAAAGTATTTATTTACAGATATGTATACATTAGGAAATGGTAATGATGTTATATTTCCTGTGTTCTAATTATTGGCGGATATTAGATGGTGCAGAGTTGGATTTAGTGGTCCCCGGTGTCATGGAGTCCACTTTCGCTATTTGCCAGGATTTTGTGGTCGAGATGGGTTGCTTCTGCCAGGTGTTTGGGAATTGGCAGAAGCTTGATGTTCCTATGAGACATAAAGTCAGACAAAACCAAATTCAAATCAATCAGAAACAATGGCTAATGGAGCCAAGAATCCAAATGGATTCAAAGAGCATCCTAAATGTAAGAAACTTTATGGAAATATTAAATGGTAATGGTAATGTTAAACCTTTGATGTACTCACCCCCCATCTCGCCCCACGCTCTTTCCTGCAGAAAGAAAAACAGATATAATGAAATTGTCTGTGTTGTTACACTTAACGTTTTTGTAGTTACAACCCATTCATTAACCTACACACTCTAATTACTCTAATTACCTGGACTTTACCCCAACCACTCGTGGCCAAGGATTTCCGGGAGGCTGGGTCTGTCATTAGGCTTTTTCTCAAGGCAGCTCCTGATAAGATGGCAACAGGCTGTGTAGAGACAGAAATATGATCAGAATCAGAAATTGTTTCTTTTCTGTCAGTTTAATAACTCGTACATTTTCTTACCTGCAGACAGGTCGCGAGTGAACTTCAGGTCTCCCTCTAGGATCGTCTTTACGCTCCTAAATGGCAGTTCACCACAAAGTACCTCGTACATGAGGACGCCCAGGCTCCAGACAGTAGCAGGACACCCGTAGTATTGGCGGTGGGTGATCATTTCTGGTGGAATGTTAAACCAGGTGCCTGAGTAAAAGAGAGAAGGATCAGGAACAGCACTAAAGAGCTTCACTCTGGTCCTGTAACTATTGATCCCTCTGATTCACTTACCTGCATACTCCCTGTATGGGGCGCTCTGGAGCAAGTCACTGCAGCCGAAATCGATAACTTTGATGGACAGGTCATCAGGATTGACGAGGATGTTCTCCGTTTTGATGTCATTGTGGAGAACGCCCCGTGCGCTGCAGTGACTCACTGCCAGAACCACCTGCGCCATGATGACCTGGGCCACGTCTTCAGACAGTGGCCCGTCCTTGATGAAGGTGGCAAGGTCCATGCAGGGGCTGGGCTTCTCCATGACCAGTACGAGGTACTCTGGGTGCTCGTACCATTCGAGCAGCTCGATAATGTGATCACAGCGTGGTGACCGGGAGACCATCTGCATTAAGGCGACCTCAGATGGTAGAGAGTCTGCCTCACCAGGCTAAGATTAGTACAGACATGGACAGCATGGTTATAGGTCGTCTATAAAGAGTTAACGAAAGCCAAACCTTCTAATTAGTCCAGTTACTTACAATGGTGATGTGTTTCATCATGGGCTGCTTTTTGATGTATTTAATCGCAACCTATTCGAATACACAAAACAGAATTAGGCCCTGCATCCATCAGAGGAAGAAAAGAAGCTAAAGACAGCTCGGTGGTGATCTTATTCTTCACCTGTCTGCCGTCTGCCTTGCAAACGCCTTCATAGACCGAACCGTAGCCTCCTGTCCCGAGCTCCTGGCCAACAGTGTAGTTGGACCGAATGCAGTCTGCAAAGAAAAGAGGATTTTATTTATTTATACAATATAACTTAAGTTTTTTTTTTTAATCTGTAAGTCTGGACATACCAATGGTGGGAGAGCTGCCATTCTGGTCCAAGGGGGTTCCTGCCCTGCTCTCCAGATCTATCATTACACACATACCATATAAATACCGCCAGAGAGCAATATTAAACAGAGATTAGAAATGTATATGAGGTATATGAGGTACCTTTGCAAGGAGAGCTGGTCCTAGGGTCCACACAGGTGCCTGAGCTCCTTTGGGCCGGGTCCAGAGCACCTGTGCTGGTGCTCTCGGTCCCCAAGTCACCTGTTTACAAGTACAGTATAATCTGAGTTAATTTAACAATTTACATTTGACATTTCTACATCATAAACTTAATGAATTCGATCATAAAGCATGTTTGTGAGAGTTTGGACATATCGTTACAGGGCGGCAGGATTTTTGGGACAGACGACTCACTGTTAGAGTTCTGGGAATTAAACCCACCTGGAGCTCTAGGCACTGGTGT
>JAUZST010009227.1:0-13110 GCA_034779995.1 Parotocinclus haroldoi
TACACACATTTTTTTTACCTTTGCCAAGAGCCTATAGTTTTAATGCATTTGATAATGAGTTTAGATAAGATGTGTTAATTACACCTGTTAAAGACATCCTGCTCACCCTAGAGGCAGCAGACCAACCTACAGAAGGACCAAATTAGAAAGATGCATGCACAACTATGCTGGCATCCCAGAAATTCTCATAAGTTTTTATATAGAATAGTCATTCAGCAACAATCCTGTTCTACCAACTGCATATTCGTTTTCCAAACCATTTCTTGGGATCAGGTAGGCAATATAATTTACAATCAATCAGTGACCATGTTCAATTAATTGTTCTGGTTTTTTTTTTACCATATGAGCTCAGGTTGCCATCTACTCCAGGTTTCAGGTCTTCAAGCCACACAGCCAGCACAGTAGAGTCACTGTTCCAAATCAGTTCTTTCACCTGGAGAAAACAAAAAATTGAAATAAAGCCAAAGTATTTGGCAACCAAAGACGATGCTCGTTGGTATCTTTTAATAGGAATGCACCGATACCAAATACCAGTATGGGGTATTAGGTCCCATACTGTGCTCATTTACTCAAACTCATAGAATACAGCAATGTAACATTGGATATATATAGAAAAATATAAACTCCAAAAACACAATTAGCACAGCTTACACACAATATATGCAAACGGCAACACTCACTCGTGACATGTATGATAGTATAAAACATACATTTCTGGTTTCCCCATAGAGACACAGTGGCAGTATACTGGGTTATACTAATATTGATAGGGTTATACTGATACCCCAATGACTCGGTAAGACAGGTTTCTACTTCCAACAAGTCAGTTAGGCAACTTTCTGCCCTGTTGTCCTTAAAAACTCCAATAAGAAGTGGTTTGCCATCTTTGATTGAGAATGTGGCTGGCTTGCACAGAACCTTGAACTCAAGTCCACCAAACAGTTTAAAAAGGCACTGCAATGCCAAAAATGAGCCATGGCTTATTGCTGAACTCACAGTCTTGTTCCAGTATCCAGAAGAAAAACCAATTAAAAGAACATTGGTTTTATTATAACAGCAAATATGGGGTGAAGTCCATATTAATACCCATGCTTTAAATTAAATATTCTTGGGTGTACACACATTTTCCCTATAACAGTGTACATTTATATTTAGTCATTTAGCAGACACACTTAAGCCATACAATTTTACAATGTACAGTCTAAGCAATTGTGGGTTTAGGACCTTGCTCAAATGCATAATTCAGTGTACATCTCATGCTCTTGATAAGGGCGTCTGCTAACTGCTGTAAATGTAAACACACTCCATCGCATGGTACATGAGATATCTTACACATGCAGTGTTATTATAAAAGTACTGAATAAATGAAATATCTCATATTAAACACGTATCGTCCTGTTAACTGTGACCAGCTCATCATCACTAAAGTTACAAATGAATGTTGTGATACAGCAAAAAAGAAAAGATGAAAAGAACTTTAATAATAATAATAATATATATATATATATGCATGCCATACGATTGACCATTCTGGTGTTCAAAAGGTGAAGATGCATTAGATTTCATAAACAGAACACAATGCACATTCTGACATTTCCACAGTGCACATCGTCACATTTTTGCATTACAATGCTTAATGTCACAATGTACCATTAGATCCCTAGTGCTTAACACATTCAAAGATGTGCAACTGAGCCATGCATCTGACAGTCCTAAATAATAAATGCATAAATACTGTATTGAAGTAATGTTGTGAATCTTGGCTTACCTTTGCCTGCTCTTTGTCAAAGGGCAGAGTAAAATCCCCATGCAGCAGGCCGTTCTTTTCCATAAACACAACACTGTGCTTATTGGGATGCCGCTGTGTTGAGGCTATCAGGCTACCTGTGGGTCTAATATACACAAAGGGATCTGAAGCTTTGGATTAAAAGCACAAGTATAACAACGTGCTTGGTTTATTAATGTCAGGTCACAATTTACCAGAAGAAAATAGAAACCAATAAAATTCTATTTAAATGTACACCTCACAAATTCAAACATTATACCATTATACTCTGTTTTCAGAACATCTTACTTCCAACAAAGAGCATGTTCCAGTCCATTGATTGCTTCACTGGTAGCCTGCAAAACGCATTCTCTGTTCCACACTCTGACTTTTCTGGCTCCTAAAACAACATATATACTCAGAAATGCTGTTTGATCAGTCAGATACCTATATGAGTAAAGGGCTATATGGTGGGAGACACATGCCTGTTTGAGGGCAGACTGCACTGACAGCAAAAAGCTGCCCATCACCTCTCCATGTGATCCTGGGCTTCCGATCATCCCACGGCATTGCAGGCTGCACGAGCTTATAGAATATGAAATATACAGGGACAAAATCAGTCTAGACTTTTATAGTTACCCAAAATTAGACAAAGTTTAACCAGCATTAAGCTAGCATAATTATATATTTTTTTTAAATAATAACCAAAAAAAAAAAAAAAAAACTCAGGGCATAGCTACTCTATAGCCTACTGCTGCCAGACGCCCTGCAGTGGTTTCGGTGTTTTTTGGTTGGCCATTATTACTAACCTGCTTAGGACCCATGGTTACTTATTTGTAGTAAGAATAATACTGTACCGTAGATGAAAAAATACAAAACACGAGAAACACAGCAGAGATCTGGACTGAGCGAGATCTCTTGGGAAACTGAATCGTGATCCTGTCTCGGCTGAAACGAGTCACGTGTCTCAACTCTTACAATTTTAAGCAAGTGCTCCGAATGAGGAACAAACGACGAGGGCTGGGACAGAATTTTCTTGTCAAAACACGGCAGACAAAAATTGACGAGTTTTAATCTCCAAATCCCCCTTGATGAGGTTATTGTCAAGGTATGACTGTATATGCTTTTGAGGGTGAAACTTATGAAAGCTATATTCACATGCTGCTTAATAATCAGTACAAAATGAACTGTTCTGTTCTGCGCAACCAGAACAGAATATGTTCAAGTATACACTCACTTTATTAAGTACTGTACAATTTCTAATTAACGCAAATACCTAATCAGCCAATCACACGAATGATAAAAGCAGCATTTTGTGCAGGCATCTACAAAGTTTACATATATATGGACATATATGTGATTGATGGCATAGGGTAAGCATAATTTCTGATTAACCAAAATTGAGCCACCACAACGGTTTAATGCACTTTAACCACGGACAAGGAACAAAAGAAAACTTACTGCAGCCTTCCTCTGAGCAGCTTCCTTCCCTTCTGAGCCATGGAACTGTGTCTCCTTTTTCCCCCACCCTACTGTGATGAATTTACCTGAAACAAGTATGGGGAAAAAATCAGTTAGAAGAATAGGGGGTAATCGCTCATCTTAATAACATTGTAATGAACACGTTGATCATTTTCTCTTAAATGTAAGATTTCTCTGCCGAGCAAACCTTCCCCAAATTCGTCCTGATGGATAGCCACCTCAGTAATAGGCTCAAAGTCTTTGGTCATCAAGATGATTGTCTCCTGTCCTAAATGGCAAACATTGTACACAAGTCACATGTTATATTACATACATCCACCATAGAGTCATTAAAGATTAGATTGCCCTCAAATTAATCAAACTGTTCACGTGTCATAAAGCATTGCTGCCTACCATGTTCCTATATGCAAATGCAAACAACACAACACCAGATTTAACAGGAAAGGTTGTAATATTAGGAATGTATTCAAGTGACATATTTGTACATAGTTCCTAACAGAGTGACAAGTGATTTCTATTCTCCTTAGTAGACATTACCTTATTCTAGTATGACAGCCTGTGATCCAAGAACACCAATTATTGTTTTATAAAAATAAAAAAAACTACATTTTTATGTAATGTATAATGCTGGTAGGTGCTTAGCTTTGTAAATAATCATTATATCTTATAGGAGTAGCAACACTAAGCCAGTGAAAAGAATGCAGCTGTAGGTTGAAGGGCGAGCTTGGGTAAGCTGAAGGCCCTGAAAACCAGATGGTATGCATGTGAAAGTCTGTCGGGAACCAGTGCACTGATATAATTCAGATATCTAAGAGTCTTGCACCAGAGTGGCATCCATGAAAAGGATGTTTCAGATATTTTCTAAATTTGACTTTGTATGTGGAACCAGCACAAAATGCACAGGGTTTCAGTGAGCGTAATGAATACAGCATGCTATATACTACTACTGCTATAAAACCTGATCAGTGACCAGACCTGTGCAAAATGCCACCAGCTCCTGGTCCGGACTCCAACTCATGGCAGCCAGTCCATTATCCACACTCCCAACGCACTCCAGCTGTCCACACACATACACATTCATGATTACATTCACAACACTGAGGAGTTAGCGGAGTAGGATGGCATGCTGACTGAATGAATACCTGACTAGTGTTTAAATTATACAGAATGACATCTCCTTGTTTAGTGGCCACACAGACGGATTCCTGATCGGGTAGGTCCTGAATCCCTATGACGACACCACTGCCATCCTCTGGGAGATAGTTTTCCGTTGTTAGAGACACCTCATTCACAACCTAAGCACGACAGAACACTGAAAATTAACTTGTCCATGGTCCAGGATACACTCAGATACTTTTTAAACCTGACAATGAGGAGTTGAAGTAGAAACATATTAAGCACCTTTGATCCTTAAAGAATCTGCCTTTAGTGGTTACTGTTGTTGTACTAAATCATAATGACATTTTGACCGCCTACAGTATTTTAAATGACAATAACACTTTTTAACTCATGATTAACACTAAACCTTTTGGAATGTGTTGCAGGCCTGGAATGCAGTCAGCTCTGGGTGGTTTCTGATTTAGTCTTCTATCACTATTGCAAGTTGTGTTGTACTGAAAGAGCCAATATAGTCTATATCACAGTCTATATAAAAGTGTACCTAATGAAGCATACATAAGTAAGCACTTATTATACTATATTCTATTTTTTAGTGAGTAACCATGGCTGTTAAATTCCATTTGAAGGGAGAGGGTGGCAGAGGGCTTACCTGTCCAGTGAAGGTGTTGTATTCAGTGATGGAGAATTGAGAAGTGATCAGCAAGGTGTCTTCATCTGTCCTAATAGACAGACACTGAGGAGAGCCTGGACTGTCAATTACTCGCCCACGAAGACACTTTAGCAGCTTTAGGTTTCTCATTTCAGCCCCTTTTCACTGAAAGCAACAACAGTATGCTAGAATGCCATAGACACCGAGCCACACAAAAACTACACACTGATATACAATATACACTGATGAGGAGCAAAAAAAAAAAAACCCATTAAAACCACCTGGTCCATAGCAATGTTTAGGTAGAGGATACACACCTGCTATATCCCACAGCTCAAAATGTTTGATTGTAAAAAGACAATCAACATAACGTGCATAGTTATAAAGCTAACACAAAACTAATACTAACACAGGCCACTTTAAGGACATCTGTCCATTCCTTATTGGAGCTTCCCTATATGGAAATTAGACACATGATCAGAGTGTAAAATTTATTCAAGTGAGAAAGTTTTTTGTGGATCAGTTCAATTCCACATTAGAATTGAAGAGAATAGACTGATCAGAATGGCTTTAAAAGAGGCAATGTCATCTGTGCTAATCTGTATAATAGACAGCCTGCTAAATGGGCTGGTAAGTATTTTAGAAACTGTTGATTTATTGGTATTTTTATGCACAGCCATCTCTGAAGGCACAACATGCCAAACCTTGAAGCATATGGGCTACAGCAGGAGAGGGAATACATTTGGCATAAAACAACATAAGGGCATGGACTCATACCACCTTGTATCAATGGTTCAGGTTGCGGATGGTGGTGGTGTAAGTGTGGGGTCACAGTTTGGGGCCCTAAATACCAACTGAGCATCTTTTTAACACACATTCCTACCCAAGTTATGTTGCTGATCATAACTATCCCTTTATGAAATGGAGTGTACTCATCTTCTTTACATCGTGTCACAAATATCAGATCATCTCAAACGGGTTTCTCTCACATGACAGTGAATTCAATGTATTTGAATGGCCTCAGTAAACCGATCTCAATACAATAGCACACCAGATATTCACATCATGGAAATATGTATATGTACATAAAAATCTACACAAAGGGAGTCAAAAGTCACAGGACTTTTCGCAAAGGTTGCCAAAACAATGGTTGAGGTTTCTTCATCAGTAGTGGTTTTCCTATGACCACTACATGGCTTGTCGTCCACAGTCCCAGTTTCTCTGAATTTGGTTATGAGGGATACAACAGTGCTGTGTGAAAATGGTGATCTTGGTGACGAACAACAAACATTTTGAACTTTCTGTGTTTACAACTTTTGAACCACAAGAGATATTGCAAATGTGATTGGGACAATAGATTTCTGAGACAATGCTGCTCTACTTTGACCAGACATAGCTGGAATAAAAGGTTGTCCTGTGTCTTTTGACTCACCCTGTGTGTCTGTGTATGTATATGTGTGTGTGTGTGTGTGTGTGTGTGTGTGTGTGTGTGTGTGTGTGTGTGTATATATATATATATATATATATATATATAGAGAGAGAGAGAGAGAGAGAGAGAGAGATAGATGTGTGTGTGTGTGTGTGTGTGTGTGTGTGTATGTATGTATATTTATATTAATATTTATATGTATATATAAATATAGACACACACACACACAAGCACACCAGCGCGCGCACACATCTCACAGAAATATAAATCCTAAATCCTGGTTTATGGGATGCTGATACCTACCTAGAGTGGTCTCGAAGTGGTCAGAGCCCTAAAATTACGTGAAGCCTTACTGAGAGAAGAGCAGTCTTATTTTAGTGGCCACAGTATGCCAGAGCTATTAGCGAAAATATGTGTAATAGATCCCTCAGTGATGGTTAAACCTCCCTAATAGAGCACCCAGTACAGAGTAAATGATAAAATGCCAGGAGGATTTCGTTATGGATGACCAGAACTGCTTATTGGCATATGTCAGTGCTGTATCTTTGTTTTACTTCTGTGCAAGCAAGGCCTATAATAGATTACATAGCTCAGATGTGTAGGAGGTAGATTCACGGCGGATAACCTGCGCCCAGAGAGAACACAACAGAAGAGCGGCATGTGGCTTTGACAGGGTCAGATGTGGTCATATCACACAAACGGCTCGCAAGCCTCGTTAGTTCCCAAGGGTTACTTTGAGGTCAGTGCAGGGTTGTATAGGAGACGATTGCCAGCCTCATTATGGAGAAACCTGGAGCTCCCTACAAGAAGGGGAGGGAACAGTGGGTGAGACCAGGAGTTATGATATGTGATCTTTTACTCTCAGGAGGCAGGATGGATGAACATTGATCAGTTGTAGGATTATTTTGTGGCAACCTCTCCTACTAATCAGCAAATCGCAAAAGAGACCATGCAGATTTAAGTGCCTTAAGTAATCAAATGCAATGTAGACAGTGTCTGGTATCGTTGCTACCATGATGTGCCTCTATTTGTAAAACCTGGATTTGGTGGACCTTAACCATTTTTGAGTGTCTGGTTTATTTTATTTTGAAATATCCCCTAATTTTTGTGAGCAGTATATTAGTACTTCATCACTTGCTTTTGACAAATCTGTCCCTAACCAGGCCATTTTGTTCTGGTTGTTTTATAAGATGATATTATTAGGCATAAATGGTTTAACATCTGGATCAGTGTGGTTTTCCACATTTGGTTTGTTCAGTGTGGTATCGTCATTTGCCCAATTTAGGCTCCATTCCTCTGGTGACTCTGGTGCGGGCAAACTGGTTTCATGAATGAAGGCAGATTGGGGTATTTGATAAATATTGCATTTAATTTAACTGACACATACTTTGCTCAGACAGAAGTGACAGTCCATCACGTTATATTTCTTTTCTCACCATTTTACTGGAATTGAAAATTCCACGTACAAGTACCTCTGAGGCAAGCTCCTAGATCAACTGAACATGTTGCACAAAAATGTGTCTTGGTCTAAAACATCTAACTATTGAGCCTTAAGCATCTACTTACCATAGATGTGTCAAAGTATTGCAGCTGTTGTGACATAAATGAGATTTCTGCTGTTATTTTTTATTTCTAAACACAGTAAATCCTACTGAGTAGATTTTGTAGCCTTTTTTTTTGTAGCATTTAGTCTGCCAGCATCTAACTAGTCTGACCATGTTCAGGCATGCTTAAGTCATTTGCTTTGTGCCTAGACTCAGTGCATGTTGATCTAGATGTAACATTTAATACAATAACACAAAAAAGTAGGTAATACCAGAAAAAGAGTATGTAATAGGACGTTTTTCAGCAGCCCAAAATCAATCAAGTCCAAAAGCTTAATTGTCCAGGGTTATATATGGGGTTTCCTACACTGCTCACAAATTCTTGAATCTTGGAATGTATACTTTGTGGATAAGAGGGAACTGTAAGTAACTTCATGCAGTGCTCTTTGGAATATTGTGCAATCATTCTGGGGTGTTATCAATGATCATCATCAGATTTTGAACAAATGCCATGTCCATGCCACATGTTGCTATTACAGCAATCAAATACTGTACTTCAGTTATAAAATAAATCTCAAATGCGTATGCTAATTAAATGATTTGTAATGAAAAACATCGTAATCCGTTTTCTCCACTCTGTGTGTATCTTTCTGGTTTTTTTTTTGTCTGTCTCTCTGTCGTCTTAAAAAGCAAAATAATAATAATAATGACAAACACAATTTATTATTTTCTAATATATGCACCGATTTCTATTTATATACCTGTAGATCCCTTCAGTCCCAGTCAGGAATTATTTTACAAATTATGCAATTATTCTAACATTATTTAAGCTAAGCTTTCTTTAAGGATTTATGTTAGTCCACAAACAATTTAACATGAATGGGTTGGAGTAAACTTAAACACTAATCCTTGACTGTCATGTTTTTCTTTTATTTTTACGGTATAAAGAATGTTCCATATGCAATTTATCCAGAAATCTTATTATCCAGAAAACATTCTGCAAACACGTTGGCTTTAATCTTTCTTGGTTCTTGATTCTCTTATGCTCTAGCGTGTGTGTGATATTTCTCCAATTAATCGCTCTTACCCTGTTTCTTTCCATTTCTCTCTTAGGTTTGTTAGCTCTCTGCTTGAAGAGCCAGAGGTGGCTGTGATTGGTGCAGGGAGGGGCCCAGCTGGCAGCATCATCCATAAACTGTTCATCAGTGCTCAGCGGGTAAATACTTCCTCTTGCACACTCTGTCTCATGCACATTATCAAAGCCATCTAAAAAAAAAATATACAAGACTGCCAAAATCATAGCATGGCGCATGATCTGTGATGACCTGCCGATTCTTCTGAAAGAGTGGAAGTGGTAAGAGCCTGAAGGGGTTGTGGCAAAAGAGCATGATACCCAAACAATGAAAATAACTGTGCTCTGCTTTAAGCAAATGTCTTTGTGCTGCTCTCGTCTGATCTGATACAGCACTGAAGAGTAACTTGCCTTCTCCTGTTTGCAAGAGATGGAATGCTGGCATATTTTATGGTATTGGTACAGTTGCACAAATGGGATTTAAATGAATTCACACTTAATGCAGATTTATTACAATAAGTATTCTAACAGCATCATGGCAATACACGGTCCATTCCACGATTATTGGTGCCCATGGAAAAGATTATTAAAAGGGTTATGAGAAATTCAGCTTTTGGTGAATGAACTTCTCATTCACATTGAAAATGAGATAATACTTGTCTTTAATTTAAGTGAATTTAGTATGAGGGGAAAAAAATCCCACATCAAAAAATGCTCATTCTTAACAAACCCACGTGTCCCACGGTTATTTTGGCACAACAAAAATGTAATAATTTATGCAAATTACCTTCTCCTGTAACATCTTATAAAGTAGGAGAATACAAAGCAGGGACACCATAACTCTTTACATAATCTCTTCAGTTCGTCCGGGGTCCTTACAATTCTCTCTCTTTTCCTTATGGGGTTTAGATGAAGGGACTGAGTTGGCCACAGCAGAAGCTTGATTTAGTGTTTGATAAACCATTTTTGTGTTGTGGAACCTCAGAAGAGCCCCAAGGGCTTTGGAGATAAAACCGCAATGCTGCATCACAAACCCTGACTCTAATATTACTTTCCATTTAAGCTGACGATAGATCATGGTTGAAGTCATGGTACCGTTTAGCAAATTTCTGGTGCTTATGTTTGTGGTGTAGTTGAGATGAAAGCCTATTTGCTGGCAAGCCTTCCAAATTATCTGTTTGCATGGAGGTGGCATCTGATGATTTTTCTCTGACTTTGCAACAGTCCAAAATAAACTTGGATCCTATTCCAGGCAAGTTAGCCATAGTTCAAATTAATTGTAACTTAATTACTAACTGTGGATTTTAAGGCAAGTATGTCTATTTATAGCCATTCTCTGACTTATGGAGGTCAATACTATTTTCTCTTATTTGATTTGTCTGCTTGTATTTGTTTGTTGAAGGTAATTTGACCTATGAGGCCATGGATTTCTGCATGAACATTTTCTAGATGCACTGGTCGTAAAAAAAAAGTAAAGCATTAATACAGGGTGAGTCAAAAGCCACAGGACATCATTGTATGTCAGAAACAAAGAGGGAAATTGCATATCTGAATACGCCAGCAAGTAAGAATGAGGGGCCCTAGCTTTTAAGATATGTCAGGAACATGGCCATCATCTTTAAATCCACAACACATTAAATCAAGAACAAGATTTTCCAATGGTAAGTTGGCCATGTAGCTTATCAAAGAAGACCAGAATTATCTCAGAGAGCGATTCCTGCAGTAAAGATTTCTTTACTCTTCATAAAGAGTCTCTCTTGTGGTTTAAAAGTTGTCAACACAGAATTGTTAAAACTTTTGTTGTTGGTCACAGGTATTTTGACAAGACAATTTTGATTTGATGCAGCTGCTGTATCATAGCCATAGCCAGAAAGACTACCAATTTCACACAGCACTGTTGCATCCCTCCAGGGAGAAACTGGGACTGTGGACGACATGCCACGTAGTGGTCGTCGGAAGACGGCTTCCAGCAAAGAAACCATAACAATGTTTTTTGGCAGACTGAAGTTTACGATGCAGCATGCAATGTGTTCCGTGACTTTTGAAAAAACTGGTTCCGTTATATTTACTTTCTAAGAACTTCTCAGGTCACCAATAATTGTTTTATTCAAAATAGTTATTAATTGATGAGGGATATTTTTGGTTGTTTTATTTTATTTTAGTCTGATTGTCATAGTATACTGCTCACAAAAATTTAGGGATACTTCAAAATGATATGTCCCAAAATTAAATATCCTTTTATTTTTTGTAAGCAGTGTAAATTTCCTTAAATAGAAGTTTGGTTTGTCTGATGTTTTCAGTGTAAGAATAAGTCTATGCCACCATAAGTGAATTTCTTTTAACCCTTTTAACTCTACTCATCTTTACCAGGGGTGCCAGTAATTGTCAGGTGCTGGACAGACTACATGACCAAAATAAATAAAGCATTCCTTTGTAATTAATCAGCTTGTCCATTTCTGAAAACCCCAGTGCTAATTAAGTAAAAGCAAGCACATACCCATGCAACTTCTCTAGATAGAAACACTGGCAGTAGAATAACTTGTACTGAAAAGCTTTGTAAGCTTTGTTTTGAACCATCCTAGTACACATATCACCTTTCTACCAAATAAGCTTGTCAATGTCTACCATGATAGAGCTGCCCCTGTCAAATTTAAGTGCGGTTATTGTGAGGTAGACAACAACAGCTCAGCTGTGAAGTGTAGGCCACAAAAGCTCACAGAACAAGCTTGATGAGTGCTGAAGCGCATATAGCGTAAAAAGGGTCTGTTGTCATTTAAAACATTTACTGAGCTCCAAACTTTCTTTGCATGCAGTGTCAGTAAAAGAATTATTCATCTGGATTGGGTTTGCAGTAAAACAATCTCTGATGGCACCTTGGTGGAGTACTAGTAATGATCTTTTTCTAAAAAAAAAACTATATTCAGTCCAGATCTGGGCTTCCATCTTTGTGATAGGGGTTTATTTGTATCAGCATTATAGTGCCCCATGCCCAAAGCAGGTTAAATGAATTAAAAGATTTTACTCAACCCCATTTAACACAACCTCAAAAACAATTAAATGTGTGGTGAGTTTGTCAGAGTCAATGCTTAATATTATTATTATCATTGTTGTTTTCATGCATTCATGCAATTGGCAAGTAATTAAGTTTTTAATTTTAATCTGAAAATGGGCAGTTGGTAAGAAAAAAAAATATTTATTTGTTCTAACACACTGTTATAGAGGGTTACACTACATGTGCATGTACCATTATATATTGAAATAGAAAATATAATTGTTTTTTTGCATAGGAATATTATTGGCTTCAAGTCTGCATGCACAAGCACACAGTTCAGTATTCGAAATAGCACTACCTTCAAACTCTCATTATCGCATTTGACACAACTGTTGAGATTAAATCATAGTAAATGAGAAGTGCAATTGTTTGAAGTGTGTAGACTATTTCGAAGTAATTGACTGTTGGAAACCGTGCTTTCACCGATGTAAGGGAGCCATTTTTAGCAGTCCATTGTAATTACCTAAATTAAATATATGAAGCAGATATCTAGGTTTCATTTAAAGTAGCTAATGTGAACATGCTGGCCAAGCTTCTTGTTTAACGGAGAAAAACAACGGCACTTAGTTCTGTAAGTGGATCATTAACAATGTTTGATGGTGGCGCGTTGTAGTCTGACAGATATTTTTTGAGTCAGACCTTTTCAGACACCTAGTCATATTAATTGTTATAATTACTTATTCCCTGTTAAGATGCAGCTATTTTTGACATATAGTTGAACATATAAAATGTTCTTTCGTTTGACACCAGTGACCTGCACTAAAGAGTAAAAAATGAAGGTTTATTAAGCTTTGCCATAAGATGTTTATTTATCTACTGAAGTGTTAACAAGATTACATGTTGCATGTACTGTGTTCTCAGTACATACGCTATATTGCCAAACGTATTTGCTCCTGCCTTGACACATATGAGCTTAAGTGACATCCCATTCCAAATACATAGTGTTCAATATGACGTTGCTCCACCCTTTACAGCTAGAACAGCTTCAACTCTTCTAT
>JAUZST010009228.1:0-13110 GCA_034779995.1 Parotocinclus haroldoi
TAATAAACATTTAATATGTTACATAAATTATAGCACGTCCCGTCTTGTAACATGGGGCATGTTCGATTAATCGGACCAGCCGGTTATTAGGACCAAAACGATTTTTGTCCCGATGTGCTCCCATTAACCGGAATCGACTGTAATTAATCTGTAGCTACAAAACGCTGAGAGTTCCCAAGTCGTAATGTTCATAGAACATGTTCATTCATTCGGCGCGCCACATAATTCAGCTCGATTCTGTCCCAACACCGAGTCATCTCAGGCTTGTGACTCACATCCAAGAGTGATAAAAACATCCTTCAGCTGCGGAGTAGCGGAGCAGAAAACGCAATCTGAAAGCAGCCTTTATTGGAAAAAGACGTCAACCTGTCACCACGTATACTGGCCTGAGAAATGATGTAAGGCAGGAGCGGAGCGCGAGTCGATTACAGGGCCTCTCAGTCAGATAAACAGCGTCTGCGCAGCGCTGCGCATATCTGTGCCAAGTGGGACCCGGAGAAGACTGAAGAGGTTAAAATGACAAACTACACCTCTGAGCGTGGTTCATACTCCCTCTCTCGCAGTGACACTCGTGTGCGTTCTACAGATCTAAAAAGATCTACTCAAAGTCTGGAACGTCTGGATCTGAGAGAAAAATAAAATAAACAGTGACCAGACGGGTCCAGTTATAGTCCCCAGAGTGCCATAGTAATTTTTCAAACAAACGACGTCTCCTTGTGTTAAGAGAAAGGAGAAAAATACACTGTTCACGCAAATTTCCTTTTATTATTATATTATGGGATGTTTCCTTTTGAAGTATCCCCTAATATTTTTGAGCGGTATCGATAACGATTCAAGTCGATGTGATAAGAGAAATACAAGAACGCCCAAGCAAAACTTGGACCAGATTCACAGGTGTCTTAAAAAAAGCCTTTCTTAAAACAGAAAAGTTGTCTCCATAAGGGAAATCTATGGCAAGGACGTTGCTTTAATCTGGTTTTATCTGCCATTTATCTCTATTTTCCTGAGCAGCTTAAAGGAAATCATTCAAAACAGCCTTAATAACAAATAAACGCGTCTCGTCCTGTACCTTGTAAGCCACAAAATCACAGCCCAAATGAGAAACCAAATGGTTTCTTAACACAACATTTATCACACCGCTAGACAAGTTTTAATGCGTTTAAGAACATTTTTAGTTCTAGTAAGAAATCCGACAATATCTCTAAGATCTTTCAGAATCCATGCCTGATCCGAGTCTCATCCTGGCAACCATAAAAATCAACCCTCTAAACAAGTATCCCCAGGAGGGGTGCAGAAAGGCAAATGAATGAGGCTTGTTTGACCCAGAAACACCTAAGAGACGAGACGGACAGAAGCACATTAAGATACAGGTCACTTGGAAGAATTCAACTGTTACGGCTATTTGTCACTTCGTTTGGTTTTGCTCAAGAAGCAGCTGCAATTTTGTATGAATTCCAGTGTTTAAGATAAAAAAAAATTTTTTTTAATTCCAGTCGAGTCTGGAATTAAACGAGTTGGACGAGTGTGCACGTCAGAGTGGGTGAATTCGAAAACGCAACATCTACAAAAGGGGGCACTGCAGAAACGGTTCAGGAACAACTACTCTAAACCGAGAACAGGACTGTATTCAGAGTTGGAAATGGCATTGGTAACTGTTACGGACTTGTCTACAGACCACATGTTTGTGGGCTCAAGTCTCAGCACTGCCGACGTGCCACTACTCGTGAACTTGATGTCTCTGATGTCTAGAGCACGCACGCACTTCTCACGCGGTGTTTTGCTCGTTATATTTTTCAGTTTTCACTTGCCTCAGGTTTGCTTGGTGCTGGTGTGCACGGGGTGTGGAAAGCTGCCCTAAGACGTCGTTCTATTGGGAGCGCCTGTGTGCAAGGATTTCCAGGATCCTATACAAATAAATCTGACTTGACCCTTAACGCTCAATTGCTTGGATTTGACCGCGTCGCTCCTAAGCCGTCGTGGACAAGCCTGTCTGGCGAGTGCTGTAAATGTATATTTACAAATACTTTCAACCGCAAGCGGCAGAGAAAACAGTTCTAAACATGAGCAAGCCATAAGTAAACAGCCCAACCACTCCCCCCGCTACGGAGAGACGTGTTACACTGGAGACAGTAGCTGAATCAGTCAATGTTAACATAATGCATGACCATTTCGACATCCAACATACACAGACACCCAGTAGGCAGCTGTTCACTGGGCCCCTGTCCAAGCCTTCTGTTCTCGTCTTTTAAACCGAGAGGAAGGTGGAATTCAGCCTCTCACCCGGTGCTAACCTCTCTTAATCACGCGCCTTCTCGTTATCGCCGCAGACCGTTTCCTGCCGCCTTTCCTTCCAAAACCTCCACCCTTTCTTTCTTCCCTCGACTCAAGTGTGGGTCGATCGGGAGACTCCCAGTGTAAGGAGAGTGCTGCTTCCGGAGAGCTCCGACTCGGCTCATCCATCAACCTTATCTCAAAGAGCCATGCAGGATCTGTTTATAGGACGCCGTAAAACCCACAGTCCTTGAAACGCACACAAACACCGCAATAGCTTCTCGCCCCCGTTATAAACCTTGATAGACCTTTACCTTTATTGCTGGTCTTCAAATATTTTATTAGAACTGTGTAAACTGGCTGGCTGTGTGGCACTGTACTATTCACCCAACAGGTCTATCGACCCCCAGGCAGGCCTTTTGTGCTTCCACAGGAAACCCCTGGCTTTAGTTCTGGGAGCTCAGCGGTAAGATTCGGCGAAAGGGTAGAAAAGGGTAGTCCATGAGGGTCTGGGCTCAAATCCCAGGTATGGCATGTCACATGAAGGTCAGGACCAGGTCCAGGGTGAATTTCAGGTCAGACTCCAGTTCCTACCCCACAACCCTGACAGGGATTAACGGGGTTAAGGACACTTTGCTACAAAAGGTGTCGAACATTTCTCTCAAACATTTAATCTTATCTAGGTGTGTGTTGGTTTTCTGCGGGTGACCCCGAGCACTAAAAACCCAACCCATTTTACCAACACTTGAATTATCTAGCTAAGACGGTAAACATACGCAGACTAGACTTGCTTCTTGTGCAAGAGCAGCGACCACTTCCTTTCTACACACTGTGTGAGGTCAGGAGGGTTGCCAGGCCATGCAACCACTCACACTGTCAGTACCATGAGTGACCGAGGCTACTTGTGACTAACGAGCTCCGTTACTCTGTAAACAAATAAATTGATAGCGGCGACAACGCGACGTCGAGGAACGGCACAAGGTTCTCACACAGTAATCTAAAGAAAACGGACCTGGAGAAGAACTTTACCCCACTACTTTGTAACAGGTTACAGTCTCAATGCATGTCCGTTGCCCTTTTTAGTACCCAGTTTCTACCCTCAAATCCCAGGCTTACAGATTTTACATGTACAGAGAGAGTGGATAAAAAAAAAGGAAGGAAATAGACTGAACGAAAATGTCCTTCCTCCCTGGCAGGAGGTCGAAGGGATTACAAACAGGTTAACCACCAGTGAGTCCACTCAGCCGAAGCCTGGACCAGACATCCATTTTTCAGAGCACAAGCATTGATCTGTGTCTGGGACATGAGATGGGCTGCTGGTCACATGGTACGGTTCCAAACACTTCTCTCAAAGGGAGTACTTACAGTCTGGGCTGGACTGCCATTCCAAAAATATTCCATTTGTTCCCAGATGGCTCATACCTCCCTCGTGAACACACTTAGTAATCTGATGAATGCTTGGTCAGTAGAGAGCCTGAAACAGCCAAAGCATTTTCTGTTTCTGAGAATAGTGGGGTTTATCTAGTAGTTCATCGGCGAGGGGAGAGATTAGGCCGCAGAGTGTGGTTTGAGGTGTAAAACTTATACCTGGCTCACACTCATAAAAGCTAGGCAGCAATGTGGAAGGAAAGTGACTTTCCACAACTGGCTCACACCCCCACCCCGAAACTCATCACGGCATCTGAAGGCTCCGTAGCCTTGTTTTGAAGGAACATAAATTCATCTTTATTGGCTCGAACCTGTGGAAGGAAAAACGAGTCATCCATCATCGGCTGAAACTTCAGCCAGGGACCCCGACACCCAGGTTTCTCAACACGTCCGCAGAGTCATCGAGCTGGGAAGAAACGGGATAAGGATCAGCCCGGCTCCCCCAACCTGAAATCTCTGCTATGATCCAGCCTGAGGGGCAAATCTCTGATAGGGGTACATTTATAGGGTGGCAACTATTCCAAACCAGTCACTCACACACTTTTTACTCATGAGCAAAGCTCACTTCCAAGCCATTATTGAGGAACAAGGAGGGGGGGAAAAAAAAACACTGAGGAATTGTGGGAAAGAGTCTTAGACACTGGGGGAAGACGATCAACATCCTGTGGAGTCTCTGGACAGGATGCAGGGAGATAACATCACCACTTGCTCGGCTCTTTGGCAAAACCCCACGACAAGCTGTCTTAAAAAAAAAAAAAAAAAATGTCCGGTCCCAAAATTAAAAACTTTAAAATTAGATTAGTTATGAAAAAAATATATATTGAAAAAGCAAAAGGTCATCTGACCAGAAAAGCAGCAGGACTGGAAGCAACATTCGTGTAATCTCATTAGTTTCCTGTACCGAGGCAGAAGATCAAACAAACCCCCTCTGTTTTCTACTGAACGGTGAGAAGCACTTCCAGTTTGGCTGGAAACTGTTTTGCGTAGAGCCAGGACAGCAAGGTTCCACTAAACGCACTCTCTGAAGCTTGACACGCAGCGTAAAAGTCACGCTGATTAGATTCCACGATTCTGTTCCTACTGCATCGACTCCCACTCGCTTCTAGCCAAATGTGGGTAACAGTGTTCACGTCTCTCAGAGCTGCACCACAACCACCAGCGAGGAAACAAAGGGTTCCATGAGAAGCCGGGTAACTGGTGCAAACACAAACAACCCACCCACGCTTCTTATCTTTGGCTCTCTGCATTACTGCGAACAGGCAGGATTCGCAGAAGAACGCTAAACCAACGCCGTTTTAAAGCGAAAGAGGTGCTGCGGCAAAGAGAAAGGAAATAAAACGATGCAGGTTAGACGTTTCGGCTGCACACTGGTAACGATTGCCGTAATGGAGACAAAAAGCCTGTCGACACCTCTTGCTTTCGCAGCTAAATCAAACGGCCCCCACGGTGGGTCAAGATCAGAAGGGCCTATTCAGAGCGCCTTTAGGTCTTCACCAATCATTCGTCCCGTTGGCAATTCAATCCCCAGGCAGTCAATTCGAAACTGCTCTCAGATCAGTCAAATGTCAGAGACGATGGGGTGTACAGAGGGAAACCCCGTTTCCCCAGATGAGACTCAAATACAGTGACTACCTCTCCGTAACCCCCTTATTCATGTAAACACTCTGAACTGATTGGAAATGTCAGGGTGACTACACAAAGATGACGTCTCGCTTCACCCCACGTGGCAAAAAAAAAAAAAAAAAAAAAGTTCCTTGATCTGCATTAGCGGTTTTGCTAATCAAATATCTGACGCTTTTCCCCCCCATTTGAGTTGGTTAGCTCTTTGGAAACAAATCGAACTGGGTTTAGTCACAAAAGCAAAGGTTTGTGGACAGCGGTGGACAAACCGAGCAGACACCACCATCACGACGTCCATTCTGGGAGGTTCACGAGCCATTGGGTTTGACTGTTTGAAACGGCTTTGCGACTTTAGCAGAGAAAACAGATGAAAGCTCGCGGCCCGAGCATGAAGTGAGTCACTATTCGCACTAAGAGGAAGCAGTGACAGTAAACAGAGAAGAGAAACGGAGGCAGGGGAAAAACAGGGCAGGAGTGCTGAGAATTCAGAAAGAGCCTCTTCAGACTCATTGGTCGTGTAGGCACAGGTACACAAACACGGCCAGTTCGAGAACCAGAACTAGATTGGTGTGGAATAAAAGGCACACCTAGACAGCGCAACACAATTCTTCCACTTTGCCAGGAAGCTGAGGTCACAGGGTAGGGTTAGCAATGGTATGGTGCCCCTAACAGCAGTGGGCGGCCGATAGCCTTGCTTACGGACGCTGGAGGATTCCAAATGGTCGCACATTTAGTGCATACAAACTGCTCACGAGAATGAGGGGAAAGGTCATTTTGCACGGTATAGAAGTGCAGCACAACCCTTTCAACAAAAACAAGAAAAGGCAACTTGTAAATTATTAAGAAGAAATAAAAAGCTGGAATAGCAGAGCTGGAAAACCAGTCGATTGGATACGAACTAGATTACGGGATATTTACTATTCATCAATGCAAAAAATTCTTCCAGCTCCATCAAACGTTGCAGTAAGCAACAATGAGGCACTAATTAAAATTGCACCTACATATTTTGATCAGATTTAAGTGTGGGCGCTGACTCGGGGTGTGTTTAAGGCCCATTTGCGTTCGGGAAGGTGAACCGCCTGCTCATCTTCAGCCATCCAGCAGAGATCCTCAAGAATTTAAATGTACTCAGTGACAGTTTCGCCACCACCACCACGCTTCATAGTAGACATGGATGAAGAGTATTTTAGTTTGCAGCGCTGCGAGCGGTTTTTGCCATACTTTGATCTTTTTGGGCAGAGCTGCAAGATAAAACCTTTTGTCACATTGCATCAGAAGCATCAACAGTCTCAGCGTGGCACTCTTTTCTTAATTTGTGCCTTTCGACAACTTTAATCCCACAGCCCGTTTTGAAACCCTCCGTGACTGGTTGGAATCTTCGCTTTACCAATTCTTGTATAACAATTTGAGGTAATAATCAAACCATTCTGTTCTGTTCCACAAAGCAGACGACCAATTTTGAGGCTGTAAAAGGAACACTGAACTATAAACACAGGAACTAACAGGAACTATACAGTCGAACCTCGGAATTCAAAAGCATCTTTATTCAACCAATTTGGACCCTGAACGGTCTGTTCGAAAACCAACAGTACGACTATGATAACAATTATACAACCTGTACTTGTGTGCCCCAGCCTCAGGTCATGTCTGAATTCTGACTTAAACAAACCTGAACTCCGGATCCGGTTAAGTCTGTGTTTAAAAGGTTCTACTGTAAATTAAACAGGTTGTAGTCCTTGTTTTGTTGGCAATCACGATTGTGCAGTAGTACCCACAATGCCAGTGAACCACGTTTAACCACTGGGCAAGACCCCCCCCCTCCCCGTCAGCCGCAGTACTGCATTGTGTTTCATCTCACTTTGGACAGCTATTGAAAACACTCATTTTAGAGTTGCAGAAACTGACTGCCAGCAATGAAGGCTGTGGTAATATTTCTTATTAAAACCAAATCATATTTCTGGCTGTCTGAGGACTTTTTAATTAAAGCAGATGGTACGGTGCTAAACAAACAAGACAATACAAGAGTTATCCTGCGAGAATTGTTGCACGCAGGCCAGCTGGCAGACTCGACTAAAACCCCGGAGCTTGCAACGATTTTATGAGTCGACATGGCTTCCACTTTAAAGAGAGACGTTAGATACAGAAGCCAGAAAATATGCCTTAAAGACACTCGACTAGCTGCTCTGACGCCGAATCACTTTGTTTCCTTTCGAACAGCAACACATTTGGTGCGCACAGACGACGTACCAGAGTTACGCTCGGCGATATGCCGAAACCCAGCTGGTATGCAAATTTGTTGAGGCAAGATGGTGTTTATTAGGTGAACCAAAAATAGCCACGGTTATTTGAGAGCCAGGGCTGGGGGCGACCACAGGACCCAAACAATTCGGACCAGGATACATTCTGAACCTCGGAACGTAGCAGTATAATAAAGGCTGCAGATTTGTGCCTTCATTACCAAGCAGCCTAAATCTTACCAGCATGACAAAAAAAAAAAAAAAAAAAAAAAAAAAAAAAAAAACTGCTCCAAGACTCTCACTTGTTCAAATGCACAAGAAAAGCAAGTAAAGCAAACATTACAGCAGCAGCAAATGCGGCAGGTCTCTTGCTGGGACTTTATGCTAATAAAACAGTATTTTGGGTGAAAGCTTTACTGCCGGGCTTCAGTTGTAGTTTTCGTTATCCCGTTAATAAACTTTTATTACCACGGAAAGGCAGGAGCGGCAGGCACGTACAAGCCGCTCGCCCGTCTAAACCACTGCCTTGTTTTCCCATTGTTCTGCCGGCCAATCAGCGGGCGCTGACGAGGGGCAGGTGGGGAGAGAGTGGGCCAAACGGTGACGCCCTTTTCTCTTTCCCCCCCCCACTCCCCGGTGTCAGCGGCGTCCTCACAGTTTCGCAGCAGCTTTCCTTTCATGCTTCACTCTTCCCTGCTGGATGCAAGCTGGCCGTTTCCCCCTCTCCCTTCTCAGAAAACGCGTCGTGAAAACTGCACCAACTGAGAGTACCAACTGAGCTTGAGGCTTGTGGTTAAAGCAGACTCGCTTGGGCCTCCTGCCTAGAAGGGCAGCGGTGCTCCGAGGTCATGCTGCTACTTTGCAGGAAGGAAACAACGCTCCGAGAGGCCCAGACGGTGCGTGCAACACCCCCACCCCTTTCTATCTCTTTCTCCATGGGTCTCTGTGCAGAGCTGAACTAGACTGCCACTCTGACCTAGTTTCCACTCACCACAATATAGACTACAAAATGTGTTTTTTTTTTTTTGGGTTTGTTTTTTTTTTTCCTCTTTTAAACCCGAGACCAGATCCAGTCACCACGTAATGTTTAGTGTTAAACAGTAAACAGGCTCAGGTTTTGGCTGAAAAGAGATAAGAGGGTCATGAGCGTCTGATAAATGCACCTGATAAATGACCAGAACCTTCCAAACACAATGCCAGGTGATTCTGTGGTGAGCCGACCATCGACCTTGAACGATAAAGCACCAATTTTGGTTCCATTTTTTTTTTTTTTTTTAAACGCACCAACTCGAATTCCTGTGAGACTAAAACTACAGCCAAACATTTAGACCCTGGTACTCTCCAGGCTGCGTTATTACCGGTCGAGCCCTGGTTTTCGTTTAGAACGCATGTCAAGTACGGTAGTTTCCACATTTCGAGTCGGTTAGAATCAATCACTTTTCCTGAGTGTGGCCCAGCTTCTCCTGTTACGGGATGTGTGTACACGGCCATGCATGGTTGAACTGACCGTTACACTCGCATCTGCACACACCCACAAAGTAGGCCTATACGCATTCACTAAAGGAGGTGGTTCTTCAGGCCGGTCTTAATCTACAACAACATACATTCTGCCAAACTTGACAGGTCTAAGAATATGAAAACCATGGCTGCCTTGGTTTTCATTGATGCACTGGCTTATACACTCACTGGCCACTATATTAGGTACAGCTCTTCGATTGCTCGTTAACGCAGACACTGTGGAACGTCAGAGTTCAAACTGAAGTGCTCTGCAAGGATATAATTCATTTCAGACGCAAGGCTTGGCCATAAGAGTCCAGGTTGCACCGATGTTCAAAGTCGATATTTAGTTTGAAAATACGAGTGGACGATTCAACGTCCACATTAACAAGCATCCAATTCTGAGGTGCAACTATATTCAATCGGCCAATCACGTGGCAGCAACTCAATAGATTGAATCACGTGGGCGTGGTCAAAATGACCTGCTGGAGCCCAAATCAGCATTAGAACATGGAATAAAGGTGACCGTGAAATGGCTGTCAGTGCTGGGACGGGATGGGACGGGATGGGACTTTCAACTTGGGATGTTCCCACACAGCACCAGGTTTACAGAGAATGATCTGAAAAGGTCAAATGTCCAGCGAGGCCAGTTCTGCGGAAGAAAACACCTCGATGCCAAAGAGCGACCAGAAGAGAACGCAGACTGATTCAACGTGACAGAACGGCAACAGTTCTGACCACCGACCACTGCTTAACAACTGAGGTATGAAGAAGAACGCCTCTGAAAACGCAACACAACCCTGAAGCAGATGGGCTACAGCAGCATAAGACCACACTGGGTGAAACTCCTGTTAGCTAAGAACAGGCGAGTAAAGCTACCATTTCCACAGGCACGCCAAAATTGAGCACTAAAAGACGTTAATAAAAATTGTTTTAAAAAGTGAGAATTTGGAGTAAACAGCATAAAAGTGTTGATCCATCCTGCCTTGCGTCAGCTCTCCAGGTAGTTGTTGGCGGGGTAATAAAAGTGGGGGAGACTTCTCTCACAGTTTGGGTCCCAGACAGGGGAGAACATACCAGATTAAACCCAGTCCCAGCTACAGGGATCTGAAAGGTGCTCTGCCAGGGTTCGACCTACTGAAAGCAATCTGATTCCAGCCCAAATCTTGCAGTGCTGAGTAAAGTTAAGGTAAAAGTTCCAGAATTTAAATTCACTCCCAGCTCCACCCTGGAACCGGCGACTCAAATTCAAAATGACTTGAAAAGCTCCGCAGTTCAGTTCCAACGGCCATCGGAATAAACCGCGAGTCAGTTTTTAAAAATAAATAAATAAATAAAAAACCCTGCTGACATTAACGGCTTTGTTTCCTAAGCATACTTGCATAAGGATTCCAGAAAACGTGATGGGGGGCTACAAACCTCGTCGGGGCAAATTCTAGAATATAAATTCTACTAACTCGGTAGGCTAAGAGCATGAGAAATGCTAATCTGAAATCGCAGACCTTGAATGAAGCGAATTACACGAGGCCTTGAAGGTAATAGCGGTGAGACGCGAGCGAGCGCGAACTGGCTCCAATAAAAACAGTGCGTCAAGTAAAACACAAACGTGTGCTTCAGTGCTGCCATGTGACAGAGAAAATGTGTGATATGAAACAAGTCAACAAGACTGAAATAACTGCAGCCAGCGCAGCACAGAGCAGCTGGAGCCTTTTAGAGCGCAGTAATGACAGACGTGTGTATAGAGAGACGGCGAGTAATACAGGATTAATGCAGGACTCATTCCAGCTGCTGAATGAGGTTTCTCAAATGGAAGCATAATGGGATCAGAAGTAATAAAGTCTGTTAAAGCAGGATTGGGTGGCAAAAATAAATCATATTTAAAAGCGTTTAAATCCATCCACCTATCCTACTCTCTCACTCCTCCATCCGTTCACCCTATGCACCCAATTTACCTACCCGTCCCAACCGTATAGCCTATCCACCCGCCAGTCCCATTTATTCAACTAATCCACCCACTAGTCCCATTTATACAACTAATTCACCCGACAGTCCCATCTGTACACCTAATCCACCCACCAGTCCCATCCGTACACCTAATCCACCCACCAGTCCCATCCGTACACCTAATCCACCCACCAGTCCCATCCGTACAGCCTATCCACCCACCAGTCCCATCCGTACAGCCTATCCACCCACCAGTCCCATCCGTACACCTTATCCACCCACCAGTCCCATCCGTACACCTTATCCACCCACCAGTCCCATCCGTACAGCCTATCCACCCACCAGTCCCATCTGTACACCTTATCCACCCACCAGTCCCATCCGTACACCTAATCCACCCATCAGTCCCATCCGTATAGCCTCTCCACCCACCAGTCCAGTCTGTACAGCCTATCCACTCACCAGGCCCATCCATACACCTAATTTCCCCGAACACCGAATCCACCCGCCAGTCCCATCCGTACACCGAATCCACCCGCCAGTCCCATCCGTACACTGAACTGTCCCAGAACAACCACTGATTATTTATATTCACCCACTGCACCTAAACATACCAATAAGACACCCAGATTCACTCACCCATCATTTCCATACACCAAATTACCTAAATATCAATTCTTTACACCTTATCCACCACATCCACTCAACACTCTTATCCATTCACCCAATTTATGGACACACTTGATCAAATCAGCCATCCTATCCAAACACCTAAGGTAACAATCCATCCTGCGATATCGTATCCTATCACCCAGGTAACAATCCACCCTTTCATCTTTTCCGTGCGCCCAATCCACGCACAAATCCCATCAACAATTCTCACCTGTTCTAACCCCACAGCCAGTAAACTCACCTCATCTGTCCACCCAGTTCATACACCAACCCTAACCATTCACCCAAATCCACCCTTTCATTACACCAAATATCCCATCCCTACAACCAATCCACCCCCATCCTTTCCTTTACACTCAAATCCACCCACCTGTTCCATCGATCAAATCAATCCACCAATAACATAAATCCCTTTACCACACCCCACCCCCTATCCATACACCCCATGTATCCAGCCACTGATGCTACCCATCCACCCCTAGGGGCTGGTCAATGGCCCAGGCTGTAGTGGAGCATCTACAAACCTTTTCCAGACACCAAATAGCTCTAGAGTGTCCAAGCACTGCACCCAAAATATACACTTGTACACACATACACATAAAAAGCAAACATCCAGGGCTGGTCCTGGCATCCACCCATAACCTACACCCAGCCATTCAGCCATCCAGCCAGATGGTTGCCAAATCATGATGTGAAAATGAAAGCCCGTTTAATTTCATAGGCTTAAATGTGAAGCATCGTGAGTCACACTCTTCTGTAATAACGATTTCCTTAACACTTTCAGAGTGCCGCCATTGGAACCATGGACGACGTTGCGCAATTTCAACAGGAGAAATGACGTGGACACGTCGATACAGATTCTGCAGATTCACCAGATAAATAGCCGACAAGTCAGGCAGACGTGTGCAGACTGCGAGATTGCGTTACTTCGTACCACGGTGCATTAGCGGAGAACAATCGTGCAGGATAATGGCGAGCCAAGAGGGGTTTAGAACTGTAAGATGATCTCTAATCTGCATTCAGAGGCGCACAGGATCTTTTTAAAATCTGCCTGCTGAGCAGCGTCGTTTATAAATACACACTTTAGAAATCACGATCGTGAATTTAGATTTTTTTTTTTTTAAAGAACAAAGAAAAAGTGAACAAAGAGTGAAGTGTGTGTATGACTGAAGTTACACACAAGCCTTCACACTAAAGACAAGCAGGAGTTAACAGAAGCACTGTTTGTGTTGGCTGCAAGGCGAATGGACAGAACGATAAGATTAGCAGTTAGCGAGGGATGCAACCACAGCATAAACGTGACAGTTGACAGAAGCGCAGCCCGGCTGCCCACAGAGAGGCCCCTGAACAGGCCTGCTGGGTGTACACACACACACACACACACACATAGGCTCACTTTTCCTCTTACTGACACTATCATATCCTCTCTTATACACACACA
>JAUZST010009229.1:0-13109 GCA_034779995.1 Parotocinclus haroldoi
CAAATGCTGCACTTAAATCTAACAGGACAAGAAAAGAAACACGTCCATTATCTGTCGATATTAATAGATCATTAAGTGCTTTAATTAATGCTGTTTCAGTACTATGATGAGGCCTGAATCCTGACTAAAATGTTTCAAATCCTGCTGCTGCATTCCGGCTGAGTCAGGAGACACACGATTATCTTTATTTCAGTGAGGGTAGATCGAGCAGAAGATCATCCACACCTGCCACAACAGTGAGCTCTGGTCCAATCCTCAGTCCTTTGATGGACTGCTTTGACATCCCTGGACGTCCGTGTTCTCTGGGTGGGCGTTCTTGCGAACCTAACCAAAACAAGTTCAATTCTAAACAAGTCACGTTGCTTTTAGTTTTACATTTTATTTGTTTGTTTTGTTATTTTAACGGTTTGTTTTAATTTGAGTTTTTTTGCATTTGCCTTTAGAGGTTCACATTTTAGTTTTATGTTTCTTTATTTACTTCTGGAATTAAAGATTAATTGTTTGTTGTTTGTGATCTATGAAGAGGAATTTCTCATCACACAGCAATGACACGAAGAAACAATAATGCTCTGTTTTGCGAAAAAATATTTTAAAAAACTGCTTGCTTGCTCAGGTGATGCAGCAGCACAGCAGTGACTCAGGTTCGAAGCTCAATGCTGCCTTCCCGGATAGGCAGGAATAAATCAGGAATAAAACTTGAAATAAATAAAGAAAGTACATAAACATGTTTTTGTTCGGTTGGTCATAGTTTGTAAACCAGGGCACTGCAATACAAAATACATCTAAAAAATAAAATGCAAATCACAAGATATTAGACATACATCTACACTGTTATAAGACAGGATGAAATGCAATTAAATGTTTAAAAAAAACAATAATTATCATTGAGTCAAGGATGTTTTTTTTTTTGTTAAAATAGTGTTTTTTGTATAGATAATTGTTCTTAATTGCTGTGTTTTAAAACAGCTATGCATTTTCAGCGGCCTACAGAAGAGAATCCATCAGAGATCTGTTGCTTTTTATTTTATTATTGCTTACGAATTTTCGCTGAATATGCACAACACTGACCATTTAAATCTCAGACAATAGACTGTACAAGTCAGGTTGAGTTATAAAAACCACGCACATTAAATGCAACACTGGAGCAGTGAAGCAAAAGGAAGCGAAAACCTCCATGCTGCCCTGTTTTCTCATAAAAGGAAAGACATGTGCTGCCTTGGCAGATGTTTTGGGAAGTTGATCAATAAATCAATAAGGCTTTAAAATAAATTCTCAAAGTGCCCTTGCTGTGATCCTGGTGCACATGGTCTCTGCTTTTGGGTGTAGATACGTTTATTTAGAATAGATTCACGTTGGATGTGGGTTTTATTTCTTTAAAGCTCAGACAACCATGAACAGTGGACAAGCTCTCCAAATTTACCAGTTAAAGCATGTTAACGCAACTCTTACACATGGCACCTATAATGCTATGTTATTTGAGGTGTAGTTCTAAATTGGACAAACTTTCAGGCTTAAAGAATCGATTTTTTAAATGGCAAATGAAAGTTTGCAGATTAGACAGTTCGCAAAGAAATGAAGTATCATCTGTCTTAGTATTTTATATTAAATAAATAAACAGAACAATGGCTTGCTAGGTAAAGCTGGATAAAGATATACACAGACAGTACAGAAGGCACAGTTTAACCCATTCGATAAATCGTTATCGTAACAATTATAACAAATTCTAATTGGGACATGAAAATCTCTAACTTCAGACATCGCAGCCATAAGCAGCTGGTCAAAATGTATAAAGGTGTGGGTTTTTATTGCGGTTCTACAGCGTGTGCGAACATTACTGTAACTCAGGCACCACAATGTTGTGCATTTCCTGGAGGGAGTGATTTTTCATGTGAAAATAAAAACCCTATATGCTGACATTACAGTAACCTAAAAGCACATACCTGTTGATGACAGACATTGATGGGCAGATCAATAGATTAATAATCAGTAACAATATTTAAAAAATACTAACATAATCAATAGGTAAATACATAGACTGGTATTTTTGCACATCTTAGTCCATGTCACTGATCATTTGCTTATTTTTGGGGCACAGAATATTGCACAAGAGCATAATCCTAGCACAGCAGTAACAGCAGCTCTAATGGCGACGGCTCCTTCTCTCCCTTCCCCCATGAAATTACAGCTCTCGTGTTACTATGAATAACTTAGTAATTCCTCTTTCTATGTCTGCCCTCTTCAGCCATTTTCTCTCTCCATCATTTCAGGTCAGTTCTATTATTTTCTCTCAGGATAATTTCCATTCAGAGCCACTTGCACTGCACCGTTCCAGTCGTTGATCGTGTTATTCTATGCACACTGGGCTAACTGATTTCCTGTGTTCGGCCTTCAGCCATAATCGAATCAACCTGCTTTATGGAAAATGAGCGTCTCCTGCACCATCGCTCTTCCTGCGCAGTCTTGCGCTCAAATGACATGAAACAAAAATCAGTTACACAACATACGGAGGGAATATTAACAAGGTTAGAGAATTATAATATAGTAGTGGATCCTACACTCTCCTATACATAATTAAACTTCTGCACACTTTTAATTTCTGGTTCTAACCTGAAGTTTACCATACCGAATATACCCTTTAATACGTTCAACGAATGTAATCTGATTTATTTTAAACATCTGGCTGGCATAGCAAGAAAGAACAGATCCATGTAACAGGTCAGCAAGCATTAGGATAACGTTTGTTAGCTAGCACTTGTTATAACGTACAGCTCACACACTTATCTCACTTAATTTACCAAATCCATACTTAACACTGAACACATTCTTTAATATCACTGGTGAACTTAAATAATAATGACTGTAAAAAGCCTAATCTACTGAAATAATGCTTAGAGAAACTGGCTTGCTAATGTAGCTAGCTGTCCGGGTCATGCAAAACAAGACATGAATATGCTACATGCTTTAACTGGTATTTAAATAAATATTTACCTCCAAAATATGGATTTTTTTGCCACAGAACTTAAATTAAAGATTGAGAATTGTGTATTAAACAACAAACATTTATTTCAGAAATAGATTAAGCAGCACTGTGTATACATCTACATATATTTAATCTTATATAATATCTTTTTGAAATGAATAAACATTGTAATGTGAGTTCATCCTTGGTTTGTGTAGTGTATCATACACACCCAGGCCCAACCAGAAGGTAAAATGGGAGCCTCTCCTTATGAAATGTATCTCTATTTTTGATCTCTATGTTTTGTGTGCTTAGAGTGCAATTACCCCCTGCTGAAAAAAACAGCATTGACCAGCATCAGATCCATGCTGGTTTAAGCTGTTGTGGTGTTGGTGTTACTGGTTGCCCAGTATGATCTTGCTGGTTTTGTTGTTCAACCAGCATGTGCCAGTCAGCAGCACACCCAGAAAAGAACAGGATACACTGGTCACAAAAATCCAAGAGCCAGCACTCCCAGTAAAGACCAGCATTCCCAGCAAAGACAAGGACGTGAGGTCACCACCAACCAAAATCGAGCAAATACCAGTATGCTGGTCACCAGCAACCCCAGCAAAAACATATTCAAAACAAAACAAATGCTGGTCACCACCAAGTCCAGCATCATGCTGGTCTGTTTTTTTTCCAGTAGGGTGGCCTCACATTTGGAATTATCAGCAGTTCCACGAAAATGTCACTGAGCTTTGTATCCTGCCTCTGGCAAGGTAACACTGTGTTTTGTATCACAGTCCAGAGGTGGCTTTATTGGCATGTTTTTTTAAGTCCACATGTTGGGCTGAGCTCTCCTTTGTACAAGTCTCAGTGCTCCACAGGTCTGGGACTGTCTCACGTGATGGAACCAGATTCCTTAAAGGTTTCTTAGGAAAAACACGACGTTCGTAAGAATCAAACATATTCAGAACTTAATCATTTCAATTTTATTTCTATAGTGCTTTTCACAATGGAGCATTGTCTCAAAGCAGCTTTGCAATCTTACATTATCTTAAAAGGTCAATCCCGAATTGAGCAAGCCTGGGGCGACAGTGGAAAGGAAAAACTCCCTGAAAGTGGTAGGAAGAAACCTTGGGGGGACCAGGACTCAAAATGGGACCCGACCTCCATGGGTGGTCTAGATGTTAATTAAATAAATACTTAACAGTATATTAGGTTATAGCAAAATTAAGTAAATAACAACATGTGAATCAATAATAAATCAATAGTAAAATTGACATTAGTAATAAATCATATACATTTAATCAAATAATCCAATACATTTTTAAAATAAAACAGTCCTCAGTGGGAGGTCCTTGGAAGCACATCGTCTCCTAATGACCAAACGATAAAGGGAGTTCCTGCACTCTGGTGGGACTGGGTTCTGTTGATGAAGACCAGTAGAGTGATGCTGAGGTGGAGGAACATCCAAGTGTGTGGTGCTGGAACTGGTACCGGAACATCAGCTCTGAGATATATATGGTTAAATAGCACAATATACTAGATCTACAGTATTTCTTTTACATTCTTCTCTGTACATATTTTCCTCCTGATCTAATTGTTAAGCTCTGGAACAAGGTGAACATTGCAGGTTCCTCTCTAGCATTCCGTCTCTGAACAGAAAGCTCCTCATGGCTCCCTTGCTGCTCAGTTTCAATGCAAAATTGGGTACAGGCTATGAACTGGCCCCGAGTGCTCACGTCTAACAGTAAACTGGAGCACACACTCAGCAGTTATGACTCTCCACATCAATTATTCAGCCAGGGGATCGGTTTCTTCCTGAGCAGACACTGATCGATATAGTAATCACAGCTCTGTCGTTCATACAGCGTGTATTTTGCATCATGTAACCTCCTGACAACCCACATAAATATTCTGCTGTCTTAACCTCTTCATTTGCTCGCATCGAAAAAATGTTTGTTTAGAGTAATAGACAGTCCTTATGTCCTGTTTTTGTGTGGCATTATGATCGGTTTATGTTAATGTCTTAAAATGCAGTGATCATCACCAGGGTCATGCAGTTGTGTTGTCTTTTTGTTGTGTTGCCGTGATTAGGAACCACTTTCTCTTTATGAAAAGCCTTTTTAAAAAGTCCCACCTTGCTCTTCTCCCTCTGGAACAGCCGTAAATCAACACCCTGCACAATCAGTTCATGTAATAAACATGTGCAGAGTAACAAAGGTTCCCTTTAGCCAGGCAGTACCAATGCAATTACCACATCTGCCCCAGACAGACAAAAGCCTGGGGCAAGAACCGGGGAGGCTGGGACAGAACCCAGAGCCAAGATAGGATGCCATGACTAATGGCAATAAAGTGACTGTACTTTAACAGAAGCTGCTACTTCTATTAATACAAATAAATTATTAATAAAAAAAAGAAGTGCTGCTTCGTTAAAGTAAAGCTAGATGGCTGCTGATTTGTTTATGATTCTAATATTTGTTATCAAATCATGGTCACAGCGGCAAATCCATTTGCATGGTAAGAGACTGGCAACTGATGCTGCTGCCAAACAATCTAGGGAGCTGATGTTATATCTTTTGGATGGGAGATGTCCCTAGTAAAGGCCCTGTGTGGGATTTACCATTACAATACTGACCGCACCCAATAAAGTAATGGAACCATTAAAGGCTGGCGGATAGATTCATTGAAAGGGGCACTTCTGTGTATGGTGATGGCACTCAGATGAGGAATGGGGACCTATCCCCCAAAGTTCTGTCCTCTCTGTTTCGTTAGAAAACTGATTCATTAGGGGAGAGAAAAGAAAAGATACGGTATCTCCCAAAAGTGATTACACCCCTCAAATTTTATTAGATCTGTTCATGGATCATCACTGAATATCAGAACCTTTCATCTATTTGCTGTTCCCTAAAAATAACAACATACTGCCATTAATATCTAATCCACTGACAACCAACCCCCCCCCCCCCCCCAGCAGGTACTGGTTACTGGAAGTTCAACAAGGAAACTCATGGTAAAGAACTGAAAGAGGATCTGAAAAAAACACACCATGGTCCACCAAAGAAGTCGAGTGCACGTGCTCAGAGTCGTATCCAGAGGTTGCCTTTTAAAAATAGATGGCTGTCAGCAGTGCTGCAGAGGTTAAAGGGGTGGGGGGGTCAGCATGTCAGTACCCAGACCATACACCACACACTGTATCAAACTGATCTGCATGGCTGTCGTCCCACATGGAAGCCTCTTCTAAAGATGATGCTCAAAAAATCATGTGAAAAATCACAAACAGGTTGCTGAAGATGAGCAGATTAACGACAGGGATTACTGGAACCATATGATGTGGTCTGATGAGATCTAGATGAACTTGTTTGGTTCAGATGCTCAATCGTGTGAGGCAGCGACCAGGTGAGGAGTATAAAGACAAGTCTGTCTTACCTACAGTTAAGTATGGTTGTGGGACTGTCATGGTTTGGGGCTGCATGTGTGCTGCAGGCTGTGATGAACTACAATTCATTAAGGGAAACATTAATGCCAACATGTCATTTTTTCTGATTTGGGATTGTAGATTAATAACCGTAATAATAATAATAATACTAAGAAGAAGAAGAATTACTTTATTTTGAACAGATGTTTTGAGTTGTGTGCCTGTGAGAGCATTTTCATTAGTGGTCTCAGATTCTTCGCCTGCGATGTAAGAATTCTAAAACATAACACGGTCGATATAAACTTTGTTGGTCTTATAGTAATTTTGGTATGAATGCGTAATATTTGTACCTAAAAAGCTAAACATGCCTAAAAGTGCTCTTGTTTTCTTGATACTGAAAACAAAACATCCAGAATTGAATAGCTGCAGTGAATGCCATAACAATAGCTGTTGTGGATTGATGTATAACTGGGTGAAACCAGACCCCAAAGCTCTGGTGTTCAGGTTTTCAACACCAAGGTCATTCAGTCAGCCAAACGCTGAATGGGATGAGCCTGGCTGATGAGACATTTGGTTTGTGATACTCCCTCCAGGTAAAGGTAAGGGAATGTGTTCCTGTGTTGTCTTAAAGAAAGGCCCAAAGTATATTATGTATAAAAACTGTAGAATTTAACCTCAGGATTCAGTCAGGAGTGTAATTATTTAATGCATTTTAGTTTTTTGTGTGAGCTAGGTAACTGTTAAGTCTTTAATGACTCTTTCAGACCTGCTTGACTGTAAGATGCTCTGACGATGACGTCTGGACACCTTGATGACTGTCCAGACTTTCTGGATAGCAAAAGCTCTTCAAAACTTCCGCATCTGGACCATGATGACGTGCTCAGCCTCAATTCAGGAAGTTATTGTCTGACTGAGGACGCCCATGATACAAAACTACCTGAGAAACCAGGAATCTTGGCCCATCTGCACCATGCTTCACCACTGGAGTCCATAACAGAACTGGTGGAAATGGAGGACGTTACCGAAGGCCGAAGCCCAGGTGATGGAGAATTTCGATGTAAAGGAGGTCAGAGAACCGTAAGATATGAATCACTAACCATAAGGGAACACGGTGATAAATTGAAAGAAACCATGGATTCATCTGCTAGAAGTCTGGAAAGTCAGAGGATGGAAGCTTGCAGCTGTGACCACGAAGATCGGACTGGACTGGATTGTCAAGAGGATATCTCAAACCTTATTAGTCAGCGGATAAAGTGGAGTTCTTTTGATGACAAGGTTACAGAGCACCAACTGATATCGTTCGACGGCAGTTCTTCTGTTTTGGACGTCCAACTGGACCATCAGTGCTCAGCCACACCTCTTCAAGACCAAAAAGACAAAGCCGCGGATGAAGATACTGGAGCTAAGGTTGATGATGAGGCTGATGGTGATCAACCAAACTCAAATGGTGAACGTCAATGTGAAAAAGAAGTTCCTGTGACCTCGGACACTGACCAGACCCTGATTGAGATCCTAACAGCCTGCGAATCCAAAGTCGAACAGCTCGAGAAGCTCAAATCCTCGTCGTTTCAGCTCTCTAACCAGGTACAATAAGGGATTTGAGCAGGTACAGTGGTGTGGTTTCAGAAAAATCCTCAATGTAGATAAAGAGAACCCAATTACATATAAAACATATTATACTCAGTAGTTTATATATAGAGGAAAAATGGGACTAGAGGTTAAAGTACTGGAACAGAAGGACCAAGGTTCAAATCCCAAATCTGCCTAACTGTTCTTAAGCCCTTAACCTAAATTAGATTGTATCCACTGTAATGACATCAATGTAAATGTCAGTTAAGAGTAAGGTGTTTCAATCAAGTGTTAATCAAGCTGATCTATCAAAGTAAAGGTTACAAATTCATCTCTAAAGAGTTTGGACCCCACCAATCTACGAGTCAAACCAATTGTATACAGATTGAGAAGGTAAAGTCCTGCTTTAACTTTTTCGGGAGCAGCCAATCGATCGGCTCAAAGCTCAGTGTGACCTCTAAGCAACTAAAGGTCTCCCTCGCATTGGCAAAAGTTAATGTTTATAAGCCAGGAGAACACTGAACTGAAAAGTAAACAATTAACCTGCAGACTTGTGCAAAATTGGTCCGAATGGTTGGTTGGTTTTGATAAGTAAATAAATACTTTAGTAACTAAATTTAAATATGAGGTGCTTGGGTGGTAATGTGGTTTTTAATTGTTATGAGATCCAGCTGGCTCTGGGGTGTCACATGTACCTAAGAGAGGGGTGGCAGTATTTTTCAAGGATAAGTGCATGACCAGAAAAATGCAATCTGGGTTAAAAACTTGAAAAAGAAGCCGTTTTTGCATGTACTGCCTTTGTTTGTAAGGCTTGCAACGCACATGTGTGTCTATGTGTGTGATTTTTTTTTTTTCGATGGACTGGTGCCCCGTCCAGGGTCATTCTGTCTGCTGAAAGTCCCGTGCATTAAATAGATTCTTCTTATTATCCTTGTAGCTGCATTGTGCCCAGGCCCTGGCTGCCAGGCTTCACCACAGAGTGCTCCATCTGGAATGCGAATGCCGTCTCAAAGAGAAGGAGCTCAGCGATCTGACGGCCAAGCTGGAGATGACCAGCCGAGCTCTGCAAGAGAGGAACTCGGACATGGCTGCTCTGAGAGAGGAGCTCCACCAACTGAAGTTTGACACGGAAGTGAAGAAGAACGTCCCTGCTGCCGCAAGGACTGTTAGCGTGAACGGGCAGGTGGCTTCGAACGCACACATGCGCAATAATGACGCCTCCAGTGTCTGCACGCTGCTGTGAGATTGCAACGAGTTTAAAGGAGAAGTACCTGATGAGGTCAAAATTTAGGGACAGAGGCAGAACGCTGTGTAGAGACTACTCACCAAATTCACAGACACCGCAACTCACCAGAAACGGGATCTGAACTTTAGCCACTCTCACCATCGGGTCCCATCTTTTATTGTGTCACCCTGGCAAGAAGTCTAACCTCCCGATAGTTTTTCGGTTCTGTCTGTGTTCCCGAGATATCTACGCCTCGACAGGAGCTTTATAAGGTTGAGTTTCCAGATACCTGATTCACAAAAGCCTTCTTGAGACAAACACTAAGAAGTTTGTATTAAGGTTCTTAAAGGCGGTTCTTGATTTTACAAACAAAATCCAAATGTTATCTTTTGAAGATCTTCATTATTTCTTTAAGATTTCTTTAAATATTACAGGGTGAGTTGAGGATGCTATGCTGTGTTTTTCCCTCTCAAAACGTCCATCTAATACAAAGATTGATCATAATTAATTATTATTATAGACTTTCCTTATGAATTAAAAGTTTAAATGCCTTATCTACAATAACTGAACAGTTTGCGTTCAAGAATATCACTTGTTCTTAATAAATGTGTTAAGAAAATATAATGCTCAAGATGCTATTTGAAGAATAAAGTTAAGAAACAAAACACGTAACACGATAATCAAATCAAAATCAAAAGTGGCTTTGTTAGCATGACTGTGTTTGGTACAGCATTTCCAGCCAAAGCATTTACATATTTAATAACAGAAACAATCACAATAACATTAAAACAAATATATATTAAAAAAAACCAATAATAAAATAATAAATAATAAATACAATCAAGTAATATTACATATACAAATAAATAAATAACAGGAATTATTAAGGTGGTACTTGTTTAGAAAATCTAAATAAACTAAACAACAGTAATTTTAACAGTTATAAATCCTATTCATTTTAGTGTGTGATGTGTGTGTGTGTGTGTGTGTGTGTGTGTGTGTGTGTGTGTGTGTGTGTGTGTGTGTGTGTGTGTGTGTGTGTGTGTACTCAGGCGATGACAAGCTGTGGTGTATTTAGCAGGGAGAGCTGCTGTGCCTCCCTCACCTAGTAATAAATGTAACTGATCCAGTTCACTTTGGTTTTTAAAATTGGTATAATTTATTTTACTTTCTCAAGACACCAAAGGGACCAAATTCAGAAAAAAAGCTTGAAAAAGTTGCAAAGTTTCCTAAAATAAACACTAAGAAGTACATATGAAAATGTTCTTAAATGCAAGTCTTGAAAAAACTTAAAACGTTTTTGAACATTTTCTTAATTAAATCTTCCTTGCTGTTGCTGTTGTTGTTGTTTTTTTATGTAGGCTGTGTTACATTTTACAGCTTACAGTGAGAGGTCCCTTCATGGATATTCCTCTCTCTCCAAAAACTACAAAACTTCCATTAAAAGCTTTTGTATTTTAAGAAACTTTTGTACTTTAACCTTCACTGGAAAGTCTTTTAAACGTTTGAACTTATTTTAAATAATTAACCTGTTTAAAGTTCAGTCAGTTTTGATGTTTACCTTGTTCAGCTTGCCTTGCCGAAGACGGACCTGAGAATCATAAACTTAAGGACAGATTGAAGAACACAATGCTTTCATGAATACCACTTATCCTTAGAATCGTTCTTAAGGAAAGAGTTCGGGAATTATTTGATCATTCTGAAGAACCTATAACAACTTTTTGTCCCTATGAGTGAAGTTAAAGATGTTAAGAAAAAACACATTTATGGAGAAATTATTTCTTAAGGCACGATTAGGAATCTGTTGTGTCAGAGACATTAGATCAGACTGTAAGCTCATTGGTTTTAATTTGGTCCTAAACGAGCGGAATTCATATTGATTCGTTTGTTTGATGTTTGTTTTTCCCACTGATCAGAGACAGACATATGAACACATATTTCGTATTTCGGCATTAATGTTATTATGTACTGATACAAAGCAAAATGCAAATAAGTAAAGGAAAGAAATGAAGAATTGTTTAACACCTCAGGTGTCCATAGGACTTCTAACTTATTCAGTACAATTCAATTCAATTTTATTAGTTTTTTTTTATTTGCAACTTTATTTATTTTATTACCGCTTTTTACAATAGACATTGTCACGAAGCAGTTTTGCATTGTTACATAAACATTGTCACAAACTGGACTCTATTGTCCCTAATGAGCAAGCCAAATGGTGACAGTGGCAAGGAAAAACTCCATGAGAAACCTTGAGAGGAACCAGACTCAGAAGGGAAACCCATCGTCATTTGGGTAATAAACATAACTAACGTCATATAATAAAACACTTAAATGAAAACGTAATAGGCTATGTAGAGATGAGAGAGTGAGCTTTTTTTGGCATGGCTGGTCGTTCCGTCTGATATCGTCTGATATCAGGGTCACCACTGAAGCGAGAACCTCGGCAGAAAGAGGAATTAGACATGATCTTTGGTACCTTTAACATATGAAGGACTACAACTACCTTCTAAAACTACAGGCCGAATGCTTGAGTTATCCACATACAGTAGGCTTTTAACTTATAAATAAGAAATAATAAGAATATTATAACCGTTATAGATGAACGTTTACATGATCATTTAAAGATCGTCACTACTTCAGAGCTTATCTATATAAACGGTATCATTATTTCTTATTTATGAGCTGTTTGTGTGATTATACACTGTTCCACCTGTTCAAATGCGCTTTAACCCAAATATCTAATCAGCCTGTCACATGGAAGGAACTCGATCCATTTAGGCACGTAGGCATGAATAAGAGGAGCTGCTGAATCCGACAGAGCATCCGGATGGGAAAAGAAAGGTCGTTTAAGTTACTTTGAACGTGCCATGGTTGTTGCCCTTTTTTCAGTTTTCAGAAACTGTTGCTCTACTTGGATTTCCGCACACAGCGTCACCTCTAGGATTAGCAGAGAACGAAGAAAAGGAGGTCGGAGCGTGGCAGTAATTGTGAAACTGCTTTGTCTTTTGTTTCAGCTCTCTATTTTCCCCATCAGGCTGCAGGTGGAAGTGTGCCATGCACAGGACTCGAACGCTGGTTTCCATGTTGGTGGGTAATCGTATTAAACCAACGTTGCACCTTGCTATCGTACACCGCCCTGTGTGTTCTACACGTGCACTCCAGCAGATCCTCCAGTCTCTGTCCTTGTCTCGGTACCCCTTCATTAAAATTGAACGATGGAACATGAGGCGGCTTTTGGGGGGGCAGGTTGATGTCCTGTTTGCCCTCCGTGAAACCGGTGGCTCTTTCTCTACACTTGCACGAGGACCTTTCCCTTTTCAGCACTCTCTCTCTCTCTCCGGGATAAAGCGCTTCGTTTAGCTCATAAATGATGGATTACGGATCAGTTACAGCAGAGGCTCAAGCTTGTAGAAATAACGATGAATTAGGAGAGGGTGCTGGAACGATCTTACAGGGACACGAACATTTTACTACTTTTTTTACTATAAGATTTCATGTAGTACAGTTCTATATAATTACAGCCGCTTTATATTATTAGGTACACCTGCCTAGGTCGAAAATATTTTATTCCATAATGACAGATTTTTCAGCTGCACATCCATGACGGTCCCACCACATCCCAAAGCTCTGTTCTCTTTTAGATTGAGATCTGGTGACTGTGATCGTGTTCTTAAACCAGTTTCAAATGATTTGAGCCTTGTAACATGAAGCATCATAAAGGGGTGCACATGGTCAGTGACAATACTCAGGTTGTCTTGTCTTGGGGTTTAAACCATGCTCAGTTGGTATTAAGGGCACAAAGGGTGCCATAAAATTCCCCACACCATTACACCACATGCTCTTATGTACTTTAGGGCAAATTTTGACCCGACCATCTGAATATTGAAGGGGAAATCGAATCTCATCAGACCCATTTTTCCATACATACATACATCACATACATTTTTCCATTT